>JAUZNJ010117981.1:0-19404 GCA_034780135.1 Jordanella pulchra | reverse complement strand
TCCATCCATCCATCCATCCATCCATCCATCCATCCATCCATCCATCCATCCATCCATCCATCCATCCATCCATCTTACTGCTTAGGGTCACAGGTGCCAGTAGTCTGCAGGCATACGGTATGTTAAGGTACACCCTGTTTAGGTTACGAGTCCATTGGAGATTGAAAAAACATTTACTGATGGTTGTCTCTTGTTTTTTTTTTTTGCTGTTGTTTTGCTCTATTTTCTTCCCCTCTCATCTTTTGCAGTTTAGGAAGAAGACTTCTAGGAGTTATTGTATATTTTTTGCATTATTTGTTTTTTTCCTATTTTCTCTCCTCTCCCCTCCCTCTTTTCTGTATTTATCTCTTTCTCCATGCCCTTTATTTTTATCCCCTCTCCCTTTCTCACCTCCATTGTATGTGGTTTTATTCTGTAAATCATTTTAAATAAAGTTTTATATTAAAATTACCAAGCGTAAACTTGTGGCAACAACTATACTATGGTCTGCTTGTGAAAGCAAACCTGTTGGGATATTATCTAGTTCTAGAAAATCAATTCCAGTGCTATATTGGCAAAACAGGACACATGCACACAAAAAGATGATAACTAATTATTTCCTGTACATATCCAAATATCTGGCTTTTATTTGGAAAATAAATTGTATTATTTTGAAGAATTCAGCTTTATAATAAGATAAGTTGTTTAGTTGTTTAGTTCTATTTGTTTGCAAAGATAATTTATACATTATTTACAGTAAGGATTATTGGTCAGCAGTCAGCGGCCATTTTGGTAACAAGACATTTTTTCTACCCCAAATCTCAGGTATGACTAATTATTGTCTCACCTTATTTCTCTAAGTGAATTTTAGGAGAAACACAGGAATATTTCAGACAAAATAGAAGCTAAAATGAGGCTGAGTTGAGAACCTCAAATATGTCTTATAAGTTATAGAAGAGAAAGCTTTGAGCAGTAAAATGTTCCCCTGGGTGTAGCTAAGAGTCAAACATCACACAGTTTATGCTTAACTCTACACCCTTTGCCTGTGAATTAAGCTAAGTGAAATTTGCAGAAGTTAAAAACTTGGAACTTTTACTTTACATTCGCATTGCAAATTCCAGTCAGGTACTAGATCTGAGCTACAGTGAAGGAGGTAAGCTTTTTTTTTATTAAAAAGAAAGATAGAGAACATAATCTTGACAAAGGATGAAATAGGAATGCTCTTGTGAGGATTCAAGGTGGCTTTTTAATTTAACCCTAGAAGGACTGTTTCTTCATAGTACCTCCAGAGCAGAAGGTCAGCCAATGCTTTCTCTCCCCAGTTCTACCACTGTCTGCCCAAGCAAGCTTTGATGATCCCCCATGGTACTCCTTTCATCTCCTGCAACTAGTGTCTAGAGGCTAGCCCAAGCCAACCGTAGCCTCTCCAAGCTCTGCCTCCATGGCTGGTTTCTCCGACGTACCACTGTCCTTCTCCTGGACAGCCATAATCTCTTCCGTGCCTTCAGTGTTCTTTCTTCCCGGTCTACGGCTTTACTTCTCTGTTTCTCTGCAGTTAGCTTCTATAGCTACCCCCAGCCAGCTGTAGCCTCCCCCTGCTTGTGCCGTTTCCTCAACAGGCTTCTCAAAGCTACAGCTGTGCATCTCCGCTCTCAACCTGAGCAGACAAAGAGCTGTAAGCTGCTTAATTTGTTGGCAGGTTTGTGTAAAATGAACATTTCTCCCAGTTATGGAAATTTTTACCTAATTAACATAGATAATATCAAATTCATCAATTCAGTTTAGTTCAATTCAAAAATACTTCATTAATCCCAAAGGTAAATTACATTTTGCTGTTTTTTTAACCAGTTGTAGGTGAAAATAGCTGTAGGTAGGAAGGATCTTCTGTAGCTTTTTGTCTGGCATCAGATCTGGAGAAGCCTCTTACTAAAGATATTAAGTAACAAAAAAAGTTCCTCTCATATACAACTAAGAGTTCACAAATCTGTATTTGGTGAAATGGGACGACTTTTTAGGTCCAGCTTTAATGCATTTTTGCTTCACATGGCTGTTGAATTCAGCTAATCATCTATTCCAGGCAAGTCCCAAGTCGGTCCTCGAGGGCCGTGGTCCTGCAGGTTTTAAAGGTTTCCCTGCTTTATTACATCCGATTCTGATGACTGCATTTCAGTAAAAGCCTGAAAAGCATGTCTCAATGGAAATCAGCTGTGCTGACGCAGGAAAACCTCTAAAACCTGTAGGATAGTGGCCCTGGAGTGGTCCTTACTTTGGGCATGCCTGATCTAACCAGTCTAATCGTCATCTTATAGGTACTTGTCTGAATAACAAATGAAACTCCTGTTGTCCTATAATATTTCCAGATATCAGATCATTGGGTTTTATGAAAAAATGATTGCAGACTTCTGCACTATGGTGTAGGTTGTGGTTCTCTTCAGCCTGTAATTCATAACCATCCAGGTGAATATCTGTGTGCTTGGATTGCTTGCCTCATCTATGATCAAACATGGATGCATAAATCTTCTCTAAACACCAGATTTACAGTGTTGGTTTGTTCAAACTTGCCAATGTATTTTTGTGTGTGCATTTGCATGCTCGATGCCGGTCCATCTGTGCCGTCACCCCCCTCCCCATGCGACCAGATGACTCAGTTGGGTGTCTGTCTGCATGTCTGACATGATGCAGGGCCTTGGCCTCGACCGGCCTGGTGGGTGGTCTCAGCTCAGCATGGCTGAACAGCAGGTTGTAGAATTTCTTTCTACCTCCAGCCCACCATTCCCTTTTTTCCCGTTATCTTATCCAACCACTCCTCAGTTTTATCATTTTCACCTGACAAGTGGGATGGGAGAAATGGGCAACATTGACAGGTTATAAGCGTGTCTGTCCCTGAAGACATGCACTCAAAGGCAAAACACAATTTCAAACCAACTCTTTTAAATGCAGTATTGTGAGCAATAAATATGACTTTGCCAACACATTTAATTTGCTTACGATCTGTGGCAAAAGGGGCAAGAAAGCCTTTCAAACTTTATGTTTCTTGAGAGATCAGTGTAAGACCAACTAAAATTTCAGTTCAATCACACATGAGCTCTCAGCACATGTAACAATATTTTCTGTGAATAAACAATCACTTTCGTCAGACATAGAAGCTCTTTACTACAAATCACCAATAGAACAGTGTCGGGATTTCATATTTTAACGACAATATAAGTTCGTAAAAAAGGCTTTTGGTGTCATGGTGTTTTTTGTTGTTTTTTTGCTTGTTTCTGATGCTAGTCATCAAGGTTTTACTGATATCCAATCTAGGAGTTTCTAATCAAGATGCAGGGACACTAAACACAATTGCAGTACGGTTTCATAATGACAATTCTTGAGTCTTGATTCCTCTTGAATCTTAGAACATAGAGCATGCAGGTCAGATTTAGTGATAAATATAGTTTCTAGTTTAAAATAAGTCAAACCAAAATGCAGGCCATTAATTGTTCAATATTTAAAACAAGGAGTTTAGAAAACCATTACAACCTAAATCAGAGATTATAAGAGACAGATCACAAAGATGGCTTGACCTGTTTATGCTACTGTTTACCTCTTTAGGACAATCAACATTGGTTGACAGCTGAAATGCTTCCTTAAAAAACAGTGTCTCATAAACATTAAGGATTTTACCGTTTTTATCAACAGTGAGTCGATGTTTACAACACAAAAATTTGTTCTGCCTTTGCTTTGTTTTTGTCAGAGATAACTAGAAAAAAGTAATAACACTAACTGGTTGTGCTGCTCTTGTTGGAAAAACCGTCATGAATTGTTTGTGACTGATTATTTTTTATCACTGTTGGAGTATTGCAGCCCACTCTTTGCAGAATTGTCATTGGGGAATTTTCAGGCAATAACCCCTTTCTTAAGGTGTGCTAAATCCTTTCATTCAGTAATGGTGGTGACCTTAGACTAAACCACTCCTATACTTTTTCTTTGCTCTTTTTTTAGCCTGTCAATACACGTTTCCATCAAGGCTTTTTGTTATGGTCATTGTGAAATGTCTAATTAACAGAGATTGATAGAAAGAGCAAAATTCAAATAAATTACATTTAGCCAAAGGTTTTATACACTCGCTTAAGGGTTGTTTTTGACTTTCTCGAAAAAGAGTAAATGTGCTGAAGAGGAGGACACAGAAATGTACCTGTTCCTCTTGTACGTCTTCTTCCTTCACCTTGATCTCTCAGTCGGCCTCTGGAGAAAGTTGCTCATACTAAACTTGGTCCTGCCAGAGGTTTCTTCCTGTTGAAAGGGTTTCTTTTCTTTTCCATTGTCGCTGGATGCATGTTTGGTGTGAGGGGTTGCTTTAGAGTCAATGGCAGAATGTATGTGAACATCTACTGTCGCTCCGTGGTCATCCAGGAGAAGCGTGTCCAGTGAAGTCACTGACTCGATGCTAACAGCTGTTTTTTTTTAGATAGAATACTTTTCACAGATCTGCCCAACAGGCACTTGACACTGATGTGACTTTAAAACACTGCTGTACCCCAATGTTGCATTACTTTTCGATTATGATGCAAAAATGAAAGCTGAATTCACGTTAAAGCCTTCTTCAATTGAACATTGGCACTCAATGTTGAGTAGACGTTGGATATTGGTTACTAGCCAACACAACTTGAAAGCAACTAAATGACAGCATCAGATTAAAGTTAAAAACTTTACGTTATTAGCTTTTGACATTGTATCAATGTTGAAACCCATATTCAACCCATATTCAACCAAGAACCAATAGAATGTAGTATGTCTTCTGGGTTTATGATCTGATTGAATTGTCTCTATAAAGTGCCTTTAGATAATATGTTGTGAATTGGCACTGTAAAAATAAACTGAATAGAAAACTGAATTGATTAATATATGCGTTTTATGTTTGAAAAGGTAATGATAAACTAGCTCCACAGGTAGCTCTGCGTAGGAAAGAAACAGTTTAGCACATGAACTCTGAGTTGGTCTTAAATTCTTTTTAAAATTTGTGCCATTATACGTGTTTGTTTTGAGATGCATTAGCCACTGCATGTTGTCACACATATGCCATATTAGCATTTCAGTGATATTTCTGGTCTGATAGCAAAATGGGTTCAATCAGATTTTTCATTAGAAATTTTTTTTTTTAATAAGTGTAGAAATGCTTATTTGCTGAAATACTGGTTTGAATTTTAAAGTCCTTTTTTTTCTAGAACTGAAGTTTCTTACACTTCTCTTCTGACTTCATTTTGAATCCCCTCAACAAATGCTGGCTTCTTCTCTCAAAAACGACCTTTCTACAGAAGAGTGTTGCTGTTAAAGTATCTATTGTGTGTGTCAATTTAACTGTAGACAATATTGGATTTCAAAATTTTCTATTAGTCAGTCACCAATCAGGTCTAAATGGGTTAGTAGCAACACATAATTTGAGAAATTTCTTCTGCCCCTTAATTTACTATAAAAATGCAGAGTTTACCTCTCATATACCATATATCACCTCTACTCAGACTTTTGAGCTCTTTTCCTCCATCAGTACTGAGCCATCATAGATCTATATGAGGCGTCATGAAAAGAAATAGCCTATATCTAATCTATTCGCTTTTTTGATGATTTTTTACTACATGGCTGCCTATATTAAGAGAAAAAAATGGCAAAAATACATCCTTCCCTTCCATACCTTCTGCCTTTTCTTAAAACCTACTATATTTTTATCATGTTTCCCCTCACCTTTGTATTCCTCTTCACCTCAGTTTTCCTCCTGTGTCCTCCTCTCTCACTCTACCTCTCATATTCTCATCTCCAGCTTGCTTTGTGAGCAGCTGAATGTTTACTTCATGTCAGCCTCATCATCCATTCTGACTGGGCCTCTGCTGGGAGGATTTGCTCCTCTCTTTCACATTTTATTTGTTCCCCTATTTGCTGTTTCCATTAAAGATGAAATTGAAATCTCCTGTGCCAACACACAGCAGACGCAGCAACTAACAGAAACACAAAGCGAGCTGTGCTTTGGTGTGTGAAAGAGCACACACCTCTCGTCCTACTTTTTCTTGTTTTACCTTCGTCTCATCCTCCAAAATCCGACTTTTCCACATCCTCTAGTTGTTGTGAGTGAAAATGGAGAGGCTTTTGTCTTGTTTTTGTGTGGTATGATTTATTTTCTACCTCATCAAGGGATCTGACTCTTCCCCTTTCTCTGTCTGGCACTTTTTAACATATTCTGTTTCTCATGGATACAATTTAACAAAAAGAAGATATGAGCTAAGTGACTCCCAGTGTGGTGATTTTACATTTTCTGGATTTTCTGACATTTTTGAGATTTTAGGAACAGTTGAAATGGCTTAAATGTCCACTCCCCCTGAAGTTGTTAAAACTAATGCAGGAGGGCTGGGTAGGTATATCTATAGTTCAATTAAGGTTACTATGTAGACCTAATATAAAAAGGAATTAGAATTCAATAAGTGTCTTTTTCCATTTAGAAGAACTTACAACAAAAAATATAGGTGTGTGGAAAAATACTTACTACCAGACTCCATCCTCTCCCTGTCTTAAATACAGTATAGTATTCACCTACTTCCGGATTCTTTTTTTTTTTTTTTGGCATGTTTGTCACTGAAGTGTTTACTATCATCAAAGACATTAAAATGTTTGGGAAAAACAATACAGCTAAGGTAAAAAAACAGAGAGCCAGACTTTGTCCTCTAGGATTTGTTGGTAGACAGCATAAAATATGGCCTCATTTATCACAGCAATTCTTCCAGGTCCTGGACGTAGCAGAAAACCCCCGGATCATCACACTGCCACCACCAGATTTTACTGCTGGTACTGTATGTTCCTTTCCCCAAATTACTTTTTTAACCACATGTAATGGAACAAATGCGTTCCAGAAAGTGCAACTGTTGTCTCTTTAGTTCACAAAAGTGTTGCAGATCATCAAGATGCATTCTTTTTTGTAGGTAATGGCAGTGTTTGCTAAACTCTCCAAGCTTTAGAAATTTCTCGGTTATTTTTTTCAGACGGATCCAGCTTGAATACTTTCTTTCTTATTTGTTTCTAAATTTCTTGGGATATCCACGATGAGAACACGTGTGGCAGTAATCAGGTATTGTCATGATTCTGTTCACCAGCTCTGGCCTAATTGTGTAATCATCTCCACCTACACCGCTGTTCTGCTCTCATCAACTCAACAGTTCCACCTGCACTCTTGCCTATATAAACCTGCCTCAGACCAGAAACTGGTGTCAAATTATTACGAGCCATTGGTAAGTCTAGTCCAGCGTACCTTTCCTGTGCCTGCCTGTTTATGACCTTTTTTGCCTCCTGATTATTTGAGCTGGCCTGTACTATGTCGGACCTGTCTGTATATCTGCCTTGACCTGTTTTCTGCCACTCTAACTACATTTCTGGATTCCATCCTGGATTCATCCCCTGGTTCTGACCTCTGTCTGCCTCCAACTCTGATTCTGGATCTTGTTTCAAATTAATCTCAGTCATATGATCTCCTGGTTCTGACCCCTGCTCTGTATCCAACTCTGTCTCTGGATCATGACTTGGATTCTCATCGGTCCACTGACCTCCTGGCTCTGAAACAATCTTCACTTCCCTTCAAGGGATTTGATAAAAAAAAACTCACCTGCTGGCATCCTGTTCTCACACCCATCCTGATGGTGACGTCACACGGCAACTGGCTTGAACCCTTCTCATCTGGGCTTTTCTCCAGAACCCTTCAAGGTTAATCAAAATCTCCTTGTTTCAAAAGATTTATTCTGACATTGTCTGTTAGACACTCGCGTTGCAAATCTCCCCCCAGAAGTTCCTGTTTTCGTATCTGACAGTCACCGCAGATCCTGATGCATATGCACATTTCAATAAACAGATTAACCTTTCTTTAAGTGTCTGGCTTCTGGGTCCTTAGTTCAAACTAATTACCGGTGTTTTGGTGCAGTTAACTAAGGTGTGATAAATAGTTGGGTTATGTTTTTATGAGACGTGAGATTACTTACTCACATACGACTTATTTAAAAAAATTACTTATAATGATAAAAAAACATTTTAGAAATGCATGTTTTGTTTACCCGAATTGTCCTTGACTAATATTCAACATTTTTTGGTGTTCAGAAACTCTTAAATGTGACATGTGAAAAATAAGAAATCAGGAATGTGCAAACAATTTTTCACTCCAATGTACTTTCTTAAATGCTATGTTCTTTCCATGTTCTCCATTCACTCTTCTTCCTTTTCAAATGCACCACAAGTAGCTCATCCTAAAGAAGTACAGTAACATGTCTGCATTTATATCAGTTTGCAAATTGTCTCAGTGATTTCCAACACGCCCTTTCAGTTGATCATGTTAGCAGGGCCCTGTTGTCACAAGCTTTTGTAAGCATATTTGTTGCTTCTGATAAAATGTTCACTTTTTAAATTGAGGAAATAGAAGCAATGAAAAAGAGGTTAGCTGTAGTGGTGTGTACCTTATCTAAAACAGCTGTTTTAGGAGCTGTTAGAACAGCTTCGTATACTATAGGTTTACCTGCTGAATCACAATTAAACACTATTTCCATATTTAAAATGTCCAAGAAAGACCATATCATATGGCAATTAAATTAAGGTCATTATTGTATAAAATTTGACAGTTCAACAAACTAAAAGGGTAAAACAACAGAGTATTGTAGATATTGCTTTGTGCAACAGTTTCACAACCTTCTTTACTTAACAGATTTCAGCTGAGATTATGAATCTATTGAAGATCAAAACATCAACTATTGAATTGACTACTGATGAATCGACTATTGATATCAACTATTGATGGAAAAAGGCCTATCATTAATTGAAAGCATCGACTATTCGGTCTGCTGTAGCTGCCTGATTTGTACTATTCAGCAATTGGGCAAATGTCATCTAAATTTGCTCTGGTCAGATGCACTGTACAAATTATTTTTTTTTTTACATCAAACTGTATGTTATTCTTCTGACAGGTTTTTTTTTAATGTGAGAATAAAACAGTGGAACATTTAAACGTTTCTAAACGTCCATAGAGACAGAAAAAATGTGAACGCTATCTTCGACACAAATTCAAATTTTCCCTTTAATGCAGTCTTGTTGCATATTTGACCTTTTCTTAAATACTGCAGTTTTAAAACACCAACAGCATCTGTAATTAAAACTGTCTGAAGGCCTTCTACAATTATTCTAAAAGTTGTGAAGAAAAATAAATCTGATGGTAAGTGTAGTGTATAGGGAAAACAGACTGCATATTTTAACACCAGTTTAATTTTTTATACATAACTTATTGAAGCTAAAATAACCTATGAGAATAGTCAAACCTCTAAGAAATATAACTTTTGTACTCCTTCCTCCAAAATACCTTTAGGAAGTTTTGTACTCATTTCTTCTCTTGTTCCATGTTTCTTTCTTCTTGTCTTTACTCGCTTTCATATCTTTTTCGAACCTTCCAACCCTTCCAGATTTTTGCGGCATTTTTCTGACCCTTTTTCATCTATTTTTCGCTCTCCTTTTTTTTCCAGTGTCACATTAGACTGCTGCGTTCTGTAGAATAACTGTATATGTAACAGATTTGTGGAAAACACACATCAACAACACAAAAAAGTATCTCTTTCCCACTGAAAATAGTTAACCCAAGTTTTTCAAACACTGATCGACCCGTCAATAATCAGCATTTGGCTCCCTTCCCTCTAGCAAAAGAAAAAGCTGAGTCCAACCCCCGTTGACAAGCTGCATAGCCTCTGTACGTCTGCTGCTACGTGTCTAGTGACATCATCATGCTGCATGCATTGATGCCCGCCAGTGTGACAGAAATCCGTAAAGTAAACAATGGAGAGCAACATGTAGGGAAGCCAGGAAATAGTGTGTTTTATTGTTTTGCTCTTTTATCTGTCGGAATCTCTCTTAAAAGTCCGGCACAATGTTTATTCAATGTAAGCAGAGTTGTTTCAGCTTGTTAGTTCAGGCACGACTGGTACAGTGTGTTGACGTCTATACGTTGCACTCAATGGAATCACATAAATCACATAAGCGGGTTGACCCGGCTTTGTTGTTCCCACGGAATGTCGATTGGCTGTTTTGTTATAACCCAGACTGCTTGCCAAGTTATTTGACACTGTTTGAAATGGGTCAGTGAGCTGTTTCCACTGCCACTAAAAGCCAACTGTTCCCAGGTTTAAACAGGTTTTGTTTTGGGAAAGGAGTATCTAACTTTGGGCCTTGTTTGCTGGGTCCCATCATTGCTTTGGAGAAGGAAGTGGTTTGCTCAATCATTCACTGATCACTGAAAACATTTGCCATAGTGTGAAAATTCGCCTTGAGACAAAATCTTCAACACGTTTTTGAAAGAAGGTCAACAGAAGGGTTGAAAAAGTAACGAGGTAAAGTTACAAAGTTGCTAACTTGGCAAAGGTGCCAGAGCATCTGAATTCTAAATTCAGAAGTGTCCAGTTAGAGACATTGGATGCCATTTTTTGACCTTAAAAAACATTTAATGTATATATAAGGCTTAGCATGTCCAGGCTGTGGCCCTCCAGTCTCTATATTCTATGGGCCAAATGACCCCTACAAAACTAAGAGAGAAAGGTGAAGATATGCTTCTGTCATTTGGCTGACATCCTTCTCTGTTATTCAGATAATGGCAATCACAAAACAGGCCTAAATCAGAGGCAATCAGACTTTGGCTCAGTTTTTCTGAAGACATTTCAATACCTATCCAGGAGCCTTTGTCAGTTCTGTCAGCTTGCACTAGAGCGATGGAAATCTGTGCTGACTGTGGTCATTTGAAAGCAAAGTGTAGTCATTAGTTGATCAGAGTTACTGTAGAAGAATATTGTCCCTCTTGTTCCAAGGACAGACATTCAAATGATCCCCCCGACGTGGCCTTCTCCAGGTCCACAGGAAAAGACGAAGGCGGGTGGAGTGACAGGTCTTTATATATGGTTGCTCTGCAGGGGACCAGGATGTCCTTTAAAACTCCATTCATTAGGGTTGTGTCTAGCAGAGTATATGCAGTGTGAAAGAATCCTGCATCCTTTCAACCAAAGTTCAGTAATCCACTCATGTAAATATTTTTCCTAAGGCTTGTAGCTAAACACTAAAATACCCAGACCAGATCACCAAGAACACATGATTAAAGTCATTAGAATCCCCTCTCTAACCCATTATGCTTATTTTGAACTGCAGAAAGTCCTCTGCAACACATCTAGATGTCTAAATTTATTAACTGCAACTGGTATCAAAAAGCAGTTAAACAGGAGTACCTAATAAAGGAGCCGATATTAGGTACTGTCCATTTAACTGTTCACACTGAGTGTGATGGTGTTGTCTGTATATACGTAATATCTTGATATTTTTTATTATATACGTAATATTTTGATATTTCTTATCTGTACATATTTAACATCTTTTACATTTTGGACTCTCTTTTCCCACTGTACTGTTCGCTGCGATGCAACGCTGCAATTTCCCCACTGTGGGACAAATAAAAGATTATCTTATCTTATTTTATGTGTTTACAGTCAGCATATTTGAGTTGTTATGAATGAGAACTTATTATATAGAACAATTACAAAATGCCCTAAACTGTTGACTATCGTGCCCTGGGACATGTTCACAGTGTAAGTGTACAAGAAGACTCCTTCCTCCATCAAGTCTTAGTCTTTCTTGCGACATTTTTGAAAACCTTCAATAGGTTATAGGCAGTGTTTGGAGGGCTGCAGGAGAAAACAAAAGCAGCACTCTGCAGGTTAATGAGGCCAGGAAAACGCTTTGTGTTGTGCTTCATCAGTATTCAGTGGAGGTCCCCCACCCGTGCTCTCCCAATATTATGCCAGTCATTTAGGTCAGCCACATTACTGCGCCTATGTGAAGGGCACCCACACACAGACACAGATGCAAACAGAAGATGAGAGGATATTTTCTGGCAATTTAATAGAAATACAGTCTCATCAACTGTTCACCTCCTCTTTCCTTCTAATCATTAGCTCTGTCCCTCACTCACTGTCTTTTTCTTTCCATTTTGCAAACATCCATCTCTTGCTACGTGACCCCCTCGCCTCATTCTATCCCCCACATACTGCTCCTTCAATTAAGATAGAGTGGCTAGTCCTATATAAATTACATTAACATCTCTAATGGGTGCCGCAGGTTATTGGTTTGTCATTAGGACCCCACTCAGTTCAGCACAGGCCAGCTTCAAGAGCTCGGTAAGGGGTTTAAAGAAGTAGATCCTAGCTGCAGGCGAGGGCCTCAGCAGTTTGTACTCAATCTGTTAATAAAGAAAAGAAAACCGAGAGCATCAAACTTCCACAGTTTGTGTGTTTGGCATCAGGCCAGTTTCTGCTGTCTTCCAGTATTATTTCTCATTACATGGTTAACTTTGCTTTGGAAGTAGTTATTCAAAGCTGTGTTTCCGCTTTCCGCTTGGTGTGCTTTGTGTTAATGCCAATTTAAAAAATATATTTGTAATGTTATTCTTGTGGTGTTACTTTCCCTCTATTGACAGAAAGCATACAGAAGAAAGGGAGCACATGCTGCAATTTTCTGTATGCTGGAAATCCAACCCAGAACTGTTGTTTTAAGGTTTATGCTAATATTTAACTGATACTATACACTTTGGCTGGTGCAGCTTCCTCATGGTCATGTGAGCAAGTCTTAACAATAGGCTATCGCAGAAAAGCTAAATAGAAAGTAGCTTAAATACTACTGAGTAGATTCTCCAACATTTGAAGAAAAGAACCAAGTTTATGAAACAAAATTGATAGAATTTCTCCTTTAAGTTCTGTCTACACAATTACTAAAACTCTATGGTGATATACTATGCCAAGCCATATTATTAACAAGTGCTTTTAAAAGAGAGGGCGGTCATGCTAACATTAGCCAAATATGTCAGCTAACTGAGAAAGAAACAAGTTTGGTGAAGAAAGTAACTCTGTGTAGTGTGATATTTTGAGAATTTTGTGACCCATTTTCAGAAGATCATAGAGGCTTTTAAAATAAAGTAATATCTAATAATATATTTGTCAGGAAGAAAAAGACACTTCTGTATCCAGTACCTCACTTGATAGATTATTGATCATTTATTGACCAATTGATTCGGATCATAGGAAGTGCTAAAATACATACTACCCATCTTAGAGGACTTAAACTGATATACATACAATAGATTAGTGATGCTGTTGTGTGTGTAAATTAATACAAGTAGCCTTTCTAAAAAAAATGAAAAAATTACTGTGTAGAGATTTTTTAAAAAAAAAAAAAACATGGGGCCACCATGGTTCCGTTCATGATAACATTTTGAGCTTTTAATCTATTTGTAAAAAGAGCAATACCATTATACTGCACCTTTCATTTCCCGTGAGCTTCTCTCTTAAAAGAAGTAAGAGAGTTTTGTAATCATTAGTTGCTTAAAACACAGAAAAATACATTTTGACAGACCTCTTGAAAGTCTTTAGAAATAAAGTTTATAGTTAGAGTGTTCAGACTAGTCTGAGCTAACTGTATAATTTTATTGATATAGGCCTAGGCTGCTGGAGGACATAGTGACCTCTTTTCATCATTCTGCTTTTATTTTCCAATTTAGTATCACTAGTTAGTGTAATATTTAACTATTTTTTTTCTGGTTTTTTTCTCTCAAAGTAGCTACAAACTTCCTATACTACTTTGTTTTGCTGTGATACCATCCTGGAGGAAGGCATCAGCTGGGCTGCTGCTGTCAACAACTTAAATTACAGATGATAGAGTTTTCCGGTGTTTAGTCCTGTTTGTCTGCTAGGCGTATTGTAGGTACTGGCTCAGCTTTTACTGTGACTGAGTAAATCTGCTCTTTCATAATATTTTATGTAAAAACCATAGCGGAGCTAATTTTCCTAGCTGTTTTTTCCTAGACAGTCACGTACAGCACTAGTTTACCATTAACTTTTCACATATAAAGAATTTACGGATCAGGGCTTCTATTTACCTTTTATTTGTGTACTTCTGTCCTCTTAAACCCTTTGTGTTCCTCAGCAGAAGACCACGCACACTGAGCATATTCTGCTGGAGCTTTTGAGTTTCTCTTCTCTATTGCTGCTGCATGCATGCACGGTGTGAGGGACTGCTGCATTGTCAGTGACACAATGAAAACAAATGTTTACCAGCACTACATGTTCACTTAGGAGGAGATGATTTTCCTAAGTCAATGATTCGAAACAAACACCTGGCTTTATTTATTTCTATATGATTTGATTGAATTGTCTATGTAAAGTACTTTGGATGCTATGTAGTTTTGAATTAAATAAAACGACCACATAAATCTGCAGTAATGGAAACTGGTCCCATAGTTCAAAGGGGTCATAAAAGGGTTTTTTACAGGATGTGTCTGTTTTTTTAGTTAATTTATCTTACACCATTAATTCTGACCTTTTCCCTAACCCTGCTGTAAAAGACAAGGATAAACAAACAAAACAATAATTACAATATGATACTTCTACCACTTTTTTTAGTTACCCTGTTGCAAACTTATATTTGTAAAAGTGTGAAAATTTAAAAAAAAACTTTAAAACAACCACAGCTGCCATAAAATGATCATACTGATCATCATCATACTGAGGAAAGATAAAAATGTATGAAAACAACATGGGAGTTCAAAAGAAAACAAATGGAAAAAATTTAATGATTTGAAAAAATAAAACCACAGAGAAAAATAGCAAACACAAACAAAAATAGAGAGCATCTCATGCGGTGTTAAAAAATACAATTCTTATATTCATTAGGTTATTTTATTGATGGAAAGTTCAAATTATTATCCTTTCATTCCACATCAGTTTTTGCAGCAGAAAATTCAAATAAAATACTTTAAAGTTAAGCTGTAACACGGCAGGTGGTAGAGAAGTTCAAGAAGTATGAATACTTTTGTACTGTAGCTTTATCACATGTTGGAAAATTATTTCAGCATTATCTGATTATAGGATTCTGAAAAGAGCAGTTAATCTACCTTAAAGAAAAAACAAATCCCTTAAGGAGCTTGTTTATATCTCAAAAGATTATCTGTTTTTCCACTGCTGCTCCAGTTTATCCCTAATCTTAAAAGGCCATATCTATAATGTTTATATGAACAGTGCCCAACTCTCTTATGTTTCTTTTCAAATACTGCGTCATCACTGCAGCTTTGTTTCAGTTTGGCTTTCCGGGTTTCACTGAAAAAACCTTCACATCAAACTATTGTGAAGTCTATAGCCTAGAGCTAAATTTGCTTTCCTCTTTCAGTAATGACTCCAAGTCAGTGCTTAAAAAAAGCTTTGAACGTTTCCCCTAATTATGATTTGGACTCAATTTTGGATGAATACGCAACCAAAAAATCATTCTAATAATCAAGAAAATAAATAACTGGCTGCTGTTTTAAAGGGTGCGGTGTAAAATATTTTGTTTTCTTTTGAATCATTTCATTTTTTAAAACATACCTATTGATCTGCTGATTCTGATTTAATTTCACGTCTTTTCACACCATCATACTTGGCTGCAATTTCTTAATGAACTCAATCTATTTAATCTTGTGCAGTAGTTGTGGATTTCTATCGAAAAATTTAATTTAGCAAATTGCAGATTGATATCAAATTTCCGACTAGAGTAGAATTTCAGGCTATTGTTGTCACAATGCCATGTTGTACTTCTCCTAACCTAAATGGGCTCAGCTTTGTGGGTGAGATTTCTAACCCAATCAGCTACAAGAACGCTGTTAAATGTCTATTTTTTCAGAGATCTAAATAATTAAAACTTAATTACATCATCTTTGATACCTCTACATCTATGACAATATTATTGCTTTCCTTAAATTGGAAGTAATGTTTATATGCTTGTAAAACTAAATTGTAGACATCACTGAAACGGCTTAATCTACTAAATGTGACAAACTGAAAGAAAAATCAAAACAGGAAATGTTTAAAATACATTATTTAAAGACTCTAGACTATAGAAAGATCAATACAATCTCTTATAATCATTGCCTGTTCATGGTATATTCTGGAATAAAATCCACCCAATAACCACGGCTAACAAAAATAAAAAGGTAGAAAAAAAACAAAGAGAGCATTGGTAAAAAGGGGTATTTATTTACACAGATAACGAGTTTTGTCTGACAACTTAAAGAAAGAGTATGAACCTCCCTGAACTTTCTCCTCTAGAGCGCCTTTTTTTCTGCAGCAGGACTAGCAACAGGGACAGCTAGGTTTCAGTGTTCAGTGTGATTGACTATCTGCAGCGTAGTTGTACTGCAGCTGGACTGGACCTTTACCATGTGTGGTGGGAACCTAGCCTAACTGCAAAGAAAACTGAACCACACCTTCAATAGAAAATATATTCAAAATAGAAATATCATGATCTTGTAAAATCATTTAGGAGAAAATAACTTTTATTCCATTTGAGTGCTTCATATATATATATATATATATATATATATGCGATTTTAATCATGTTGACCAACTAGCGTTTCTTCTCGAGTTAGTTGCAAGTTAAGAATTAAATTTAAAGCTAATTTTTACTGCATCATAAGATCATTTTGAATTATTATTATTATTATTTAACACTTTAAAATATTATTATTTAATTTAACAAATTTCCATTGTGGTGGATGCAATATAAAATATAAAACATCTGAATTTATAAATGTACTGCTTTTTCTAACTGTGCAGTGTCCCTTCTTGTTGTTCTGCCACTGAGAGCAGCACTGGTAATCTGATACAATCTGATTAATTAGCATTTTGCTAAATGAGTGCTTTGGTTTAGGAATTAGTAGGACCTGAAATCGTTGTGGATGTGTAGGACATCCAAAAAACAGGGGTTGCAGGGGCAGAGTATATACCACATCATTCAGTTTTTATGGTCAATTTACTTTAAAGGAGCCATACGAAAGAAATTCACTCGTAAATTAACCACAATCCTTCTTATTTTATTCCCTTGGATGGAAGTATCATTTTCTATAGACAATCAAATGTTTTCCTTTCAAACATAGAGATATGATCTGGAACTTTGGTGCAATGTGTGCGCAATATTTAGTTCCTGGTTACAATCCTATGAGAGTTACTAGGGTTGCCAAAACAGAGTGCAGCATTTGGCATGTTATCCTGTGCAAGATAGCAGTCTGCTAACATGGATGCCAGCGAGAGAAGTATACCAGAAACTGTTTCAACAATACCTAGGAAGCCTCAGCATTGTTCAAAAGTATTTTCCAGACAACATACTGTGGCCGTATTGTTCTCATTGGTCATTATTGATTTGGCTGTGCTACATC
This sequence comes from Jordanella pulchra, assembly GCA_034780135.1. NCBI lineage: Eukaryota > Metazoa > Chordata > Actinopteri > Cyprinodontiformes > Cyprinodontidae > Jordanella > Jordanella pulchra. The sequence continues at coordinate 2,168 of JAUZNJ010117981.1, read as the reverse complement.
CTCGTCTCTTATGACTTGGCAACCTGCACGACACTTTTCTAAGGGGGGGAGGAGGAGCTGTAAGTGTTTAGTGTAGTTGGGTGAGTATTGAAATACTAGATAAAAAGAACAACCCCTCCTCGCTGTTAGTTGCACCTTGGAAATGTTTTCTAGCATCATGTCTAACCTTAGGTTCACACTAGGTTTAAAAGTTCCTCATCTGTCCTCAATTTTTTCTGCAATGATGAATTCACACAACACAAATATGTTTATGATGCAGTTTTTTCTTTTTTTAGCAAAAAGAGAATTAACTGAAGTTGTGTTTTTTTTCCAAGACTATCACATAGTCAGAACTTCATAGCTTCTACCCGTTTTACTCATTCTGACTTAAAAAAAAACAATCAGCTACATTAGGTCTCATGATTGTTTGGGAAATCATTTAAATTTGCCTTAAATAGTGCATAGAGTATATGCAAACAAAAGCAAAAAATACAAAAAAACCAACAAAAGCTAAACTACACCACAGCGATGAAGGTGACAAAAGGAAGCAACATTGAGGGAGTGAACACATTAGGTTGTCAATTCACTCAGTAGGGTTTAAAAGAAGCTGAGAAAAATCTGCAGAGAGCCCCGTCTGTATTAAACATGGGCGTATTCGCCTTGTGGTTAATGTCAAGTGTGGCTAAGGTACCTGGGTCTCCGAGGGGTTGCCGAGTGAGAGCACTGTTGATGTGATTAAAATGTTGGAGAACAGCCAGAGGGTGATGGCTGGCACAGATTCTGCTCTGTCACCTCCTCCTCCTCCATTTCACCCTCTATCCTTCTCCTCTCAGTGCCAGCTGTCAGTTATGTCAGTCAGTTTGCTAATGATGCTCCTACAGAGCTCAGAGCACACTGATACATCTGTCATGCCCAAATATCTGTCTGGTCGTATGTAAACAGTCTTCATATGGCATACTTCTATATAATTCTGGTTCTTATGTTGGGTTAAGAAAATGTATTATTCATAAATGCTGCCTATTCATTACACCACTGATGGTCAACATCCAAGAGCTTTTTTAAAGCCTACTTTATCCACGAGTCTTGGTGTTGGTGACACAAAAAGACGCAAAATATTTTAGCTCAGTACTCTGCTTTCAGTCCATTTAGAAGTTTATCAGTCCTGTCAAATGTGCAAGTCAAATAATATACAGTGTCTACCCAACAAGATAGGGCAACAAACTGATTGGATACAAAAAAAATCTTAAAACGGCTACCGTATTTAAGAATTTCAAGCTTTGTACACAAAACTACATTTGAATCATATAGTTTTAGGTTTCCTTATATTCAGGCCACCATTCAGATATACTTTAACATCCAAAGAACTTTGTGAGAGCAGATCATGTTTTGTTATGAATTAATTTGCTTTTAAGAAATGTAAGAAAGGGATGTTCTGCTAGTAACTACTGGAATAACTATTTGATTAGCAGTGATAATTACTTCAAAATGAAGGAATAAAAAAAGACCAAACTGCGGACAATGAGAAAGAAGTGGCAAAAATGTCACTGATGGATATTGTGGTCAGAAGTGCCCAATATTCATCTTAAAGGTTAACCCTGAGGCAAATCTCTAAAGGAGGATAGATTTCAAATTTGTCTGTTCTAAAGATATCAAAAAAGAAACAATACATTTGTTTCTAGGGATGGAGTCTGAGTAACTCCATGATTTGATTATGATTCACAAGGCTATGATTAGATTACACACAATCAAAGAAACCCACTCCCTCTCACCCACAGTGCCTTTAAGTTAAGGAAAAATACAGAATAAAAAGAGTGGACTATACACCTCAAGCAAGTTTTTTTTTTATATATATTTGATTTTCTTAGGATACCTCCCCTTTTATGTATAGCTGAGGTCCTACCCAAAAGAAGATAAACTTAGACGTATCTGCAAATGTATTCTGTCATTTCGGCATTGTGTCAACATCTTTCCAGTGTTTAGGCAACCCTAACCCTAACTTATAGTGGACTAAACATTTACTACATTTTAATTTATTAAAATAAGATATGGATTTTGAATTTTTGTATAAAATATTAATAATAAAAAAGAAATCCCTGATAAAGTACCTTGTTTATGAATAGTGAACATTACAGATTTTAGTCATTGCTTCAAATGTTGCACAACAGTTGTTGCTCAGTCTTGTTTACTTT
>JAUZNJ010117970.1:0-19404 GCA_034780135.1 Jordanella pulchra | reverse complement strand
TATGTAAAGCACTTTGAAATGCCTTGATGCTGAAATGTGCTATATAAATAAAATTTGATTGATTGATTGATTGATTACAGGCCAGTTTCATTATGTTTCAACTTTCTAAAATAGAGAAACATTTTGTAAAACAAAACAGTGATTTTATTGAGAAAAATAAAATATTAAGTGAAGAACAATATAGATAAGAAAATAGTACAACTACATTTGCAGTAAAGAAAATGGTAGAAGAAATAGCAGAAGCAAGCAAAAATAATTAATATTCTAAATATGCATGTTTTTAATCCTTGTCTTTGTCCTACATGTGCATTTTAAAGCAGTGTCTCAGCAAATATAAACATTATAGCTACATGAAGTAGCTATAATGAAGTGCAAAAAATATTTTTAGTTGATCAGGATACAAATATTTATTTGATGCAAACAAACATATCTCAGATTGCCAATATTTCCTCCTTTTAATTAATTGACTATGTGGAACTTTTGGCTTTCTATACATGTTTGAGTCAAAAATAATCCTATTCAAAAACTTCTTTTTGTTTGACATGTTTAAATTTGGCTGCATGGTGTGACCCACTGCGACCCTGATGGAATAAGCAGGAGAACATGGATGGATGGATGTTTACATTTTAAATTGTTCTAGTTCACACCTTTCTTTAGCAGCTGAGGTTCTACTGCAGGACTCTCTCCGCCTTCAGCCAAGACACTGCTGGTGTAGTGGGTCATCTAAATCAAATTAGAAACAGTTTATCCTATTAATGGTCCGAATTATAAATTAATCTATTAAGGATAAACAATAGATCTGTGAACAAACTGCTGAGCTTGTTTAGCGCCACCAGAGCACTAAGACACGCTAATGACAGCCTCCACAAAGAACAGCTGTTGGCAGGTCAGAGGGATCTGAGGTTAGGCTGTACCCGTGGCTTGATGCCTTTTTTCCCAGGTGGGAGTCTTGGTACCATTTCTGTATCCGCTGCCAGACCCAGGAATGAAGGGAAGATTTGGGCTGTTATTATTTCCTGTCTCTATCTGCAGCATAGCCAACCTGTTTCCAGTTTATGTACACTTTAAAGAAGCTCTCAAACCATTTTAAGGGAATGGGAGGAGGGGGTACTTCCCCAGTACAGCAATGGTAAACTGGAAGAAAATATTATTAATTTGTATACAAATAATCATAAGTACAACATGTCTTTAAAAACCTTTTTGATGTGCAAAAGGTGTGGCTTCTTGATCATAGGTTTATAGCTGGTTTTGGGGTCCACCTCTAAGAGAGGCGAGAGACTACTGACCTGGTTGTTCCCCAGTTGATGTCAGTTCTGCACAATTTGGAGGAGACACTTCAGCATTTGAGGAAAGCAAAAGAAAAAACATGACATCTAAAAAGTCTGTCTCTCCTTATTCTGGAGCAGTTAAATGTACACAAGAGCAGTAAAGTACACATCGATATGAATCACCCAGGCTCACACGGTGAGCGCTGCAGTGGAAAGACAGACGGTTGTTAACAGGACAGCAACAGCAGCTCATCTGACACATTGTGAATGTTAGCTCCATGTGCTGCCGGAGGGGCAGTGATGCCGACAGGCTCAGTGGAGTGGTAGACAGGACCTGCTCAGTCATGGGGACAGAGCCGAACCCTGAAGGCATTGAGGAAAGGGGAGGGAGGTCCAAACTGAGCACCGGTCCTGTTCACGGGGGAACAGACATCATTTGGGAAACAAATACGATGGATTAAAACCGACCTTCTAGAAATATACAGCAGGAAGGTTTGAGTTCAAAAAGTGGAGTAAAATCGTAGCAGTTCCAAAAAGGTGGTGTTACTCACAAAAGACTACATCCAGGTGGTATTTTAAAGCTGATCATCACTTTAGATAGATTACACCTGCAGCATCAGGCCTTTCCTGCAGAATTTTAAGGGTTAGCTTAAAACCCGTCATTGAAATGTTTTGTTGCAATGATTACTGTTATTATTCAGTTGTAGGTGGTAATTATTTTAAACAGGATGAGGCTGACAGGTGTTACAGCGTTAGCTAAATATTTGGACTGTATCCAACCAGGTGCACTAGCAGTTTATTCTGCACTGGATCATAGAGGGTTTCCAGCTCTTCAGAACCTTTGTTCTTCATCAGTAAACTGAACATTAATCCAAAGATCCAGACTGTTGAGGAGCCCTTAGCCGTAGCCTTGGTGTTATGTTGTCCTTCTGTGGTTTTTGCTGTGAAAATGATGGCATTCTTGAATCATAGTTTTTAAAACTATTGATTTCTATGGGCTCTTTATATTCATTGACTCTGCTGCTGACTTCATCTGTTCACCGAGCAAATTAAACTCCTTGTGCTTAAGAAAAATGTCATTCTTTAGACCCGAAATGTGGAAGATGTAACACATCTTGTTAATACGGCAGCCATCAGGCGTAAACCACTTCACCAAATTGAAAGCACAACATCATTAACAAACCGGAAGAGGTTCTTCTTTTTTTCTATGATGGCACATCTCAAGCAACTTTAAGTTGCATGTCGGCACCTACTGTACGCGAGTGTGCAGCAACATTACTCATCATATATCAAATTCTGTTTTTTAATTCTGTATTCTAACGACAAATAAATTATGCTTTCCTTAATCTGTAAATCTCCATCATGTTTCCTGAATTTCCCACATTTATCATTCTTTTTCCTTCCTATACAAAATGCCATTTGAATAGGTAGGTATTAATTTCTGATCATTATTACTGAAAGCTGGGTTCATGATCAGACTTTGACTTTTGATCGGTAGATGAACAGGCCACATAAATATGAATGGGATTTTCAGAAATAGACCTCCTCTTTTCTGTTTGTATCTTGTTTGCTTATTTTGTGCTTTACAAGAAGGATGCATGTCAATGCGGTGCAGCAGCCCTCCAGGGCTGAAGCTGGAGACCCCTGTCCTCTGCTATTGTAGTCAGATAAAACGCCATGCTTTAGTGTTCAGTATTCTGCTGCTGCCTTCGAGTACAGCTCCTGTCTGTTATTCTCGACACTGAGGAAAGGAAACTGCAGCCTGGCACAATGAGCACCCTCCTCTGAGCACCATACATACACATTACATGCTAAATTATTCTTTTTAATTATAGTTTATGATTAATGAACTTCCTTGGAGTCCCTGGCCTGAAGTAAGCAGCAATATTTTATTACCATTTTCAATAAATTCGGGGAATGTTTTGGTTCTATGCTGTGGTTTTATCTTATGTGATGGTGGGAGGTAAACAAATGGCCGTCCTGATTAAAGGTCTTCAATGTTTTTGTGTTGGTGTGTATTTTTATACTCGCTGCTGTCATTGTTCTGCTGGGTGCAGGAGCAGTTATTAATAAATTTGACTTCATTATCAACCTGACAGGCTGTGATTACATGTTTTTGTCCGCTTTGTTGTCATGACGCTGGATGTTCTTATTGCTGCCACAGAAAACGAAGTGAAAATGAAAAGGTCTGTAAACACTTCCTCTTGTTATCTCCTCACCCCCACCTACCACCCTCCTACGTTCTGAGGCGGCTGTGTATTTACAGCTCTAATGATACAGAGATCTGTTTAACTCTGACTCCCTTCATGTCTTCGTTCTTTGCATCTGACTTTAGCAGCAGTCAGCATTCATTGCACATTTGAACCCAGGCTGAAACAAGCTGAGCAACATACCACCCACAGATTGAGATAAATTTGGGTCAGCATTACAACGTGTGCTTTCCGTCGTTCCTCTTAATTCACTGAGGAATCGTAGCAAGAAGTGACAAGGAATACATCGCCGTGAACGTCTATCAAAGAATGAGGGATACCAGCAGTATAACAATGGCAACACAACAAAACATTTTCCCTGAGCTTTCAGAAAGCTGATGAATATTGACAGGAATAGAGAGGATAACGCCCACAGAGCGCCATTCAAACTGCACAGCTCTCTGATGAGGATCTGTTGAAAACTCAGAGGAATGTAGAAAAATACATCATTGTTTTATTTCCTCACAGTTTTCAGCCATTAAAGCTCTTTGCTTCTGTTCACAGTTCTAATAATCCAGGTTTAAATCCCAACCTGGGGTCTGTCTGTGGAGAGGCTTCATATTCCCCCCATGTGGATTCCCTTACAGAAAAATCCCATGGGTTTCACATGTGAAAATCACATGTGAATAAATGACCCCATGTACTTTTATCATGAAAGGTTTCAAATCCACAGGCATACATGGGCTTTTCCACATGATTCATTATTTCAAAGTTAAACTTCTGGTCTCATGTTTCACATGTTTTCCAGTTTCACAGGACGAGTATTTGGTCACATGTGAACCTCTTTTCTTTTTATAGGACATGACTCCGCATTGACACAGACTAGCAGCTGTGAATGAAGACATACAAAACAAATATATTAGATGAAAGTAGATCAATTCATTTATTTGTTTTTGAAACAATTTAGAATCAGAAAAGATCTTCAAAAAGCCAAACATTATTCAAACATAAGTTACATTAGTGGATCAATTTGATAAGAATCATAAATAAAACTCAATATTTTGTTGATATTGCAGATTCATTGCAACGTTTTCTTTGAAACTTTTTTTTGAGATTTTTAATAATTTATTCTCAAAGAACATCAGAAAATGTTTCTATAAAAACACACAATAAATACTAAATACTTTGACTTTTGAACAAATGTATAAAGGATATTACACAGAGCGCAATCTAATGATATTCATGTGGAGAAAAATCAGAATATGTGGTTCACATGTGACCCGAAGTCCAAGTCATAAAAATAATTGTGAAGTTCAAGGCTTGGAATGCAAGAAATCTGGAATAATTCAAATTTTAGGAATCTAAGAAAAGAGAGCACAGTTTTCAACAGCCTCAGATCTATGGATACGTCTTCTACATTCGGCATCATTAGCAACCTTTAGCGACTCTTCATCTGCAACCAGCAACATGAGGCAGCAGCATCATCATCTTCATCCAATTCAGGTAAAACAGCCCTACTGTTTTAGATGACATTTGCTTGGTACCAACAGTGACTCCCAGGTACCAAGCATTAGTACTGCATTGGTCCAAATGGGAATGGTGTTTCAAGATGTTAAAGTCCAAGATATGAAAGTACTCACCTCACCGACTGCACCTCAGTCTGGAGCAGAGCGGATGATTCAGGCAGGAAGTCAGTCCATGAAAACATAAAGCAGATCTGGCTGAGTTAATAGGTAAAAGAGTACATGCGTTGACTGTGGATGGCATTTTCTACACTTTCATTTAATAATAAACTGTGTTCATACATATAAATATAGATTAAAGAATACATTTATATCTACTAAAAAATAAATAGAAATGAAAGAGCTGATCAAAAATGGATGTTAATGAGGAGACATTGGAACGACAGATAGACGCATTTCAGGAATAAAGGATGGTGAGGGAGAACACAGAGCTTTTAGATAATCTGACTGCCTGTCGTGGAAACAGGGAATCACAGTAAAAATAGACTATTTCTTTGCCAGATTGGACCTGCTGTGGTAGCATGTAGCTAAGGAACCCTGTGCTGCAGAGATGTTTTCTTCCTGATGGCTGCTGTTGGAGCTATAAAAAAGTATGTTTAATGAGGGGCTAAAATGGTGATAAAGTCAGAGAACTCAGCTCTAGTGATGGACATTTGTTTTGTAGTGGCACAGTTAGTACCTGCCAACACAACTTTACATATCTTGGTTCTGTCTGCTTAGCATGTTTTCATGTCGTTACGGCAGATTGATGCTGCTGACCTGCTTTCAGTGTGTTTTGGCCGGTCGGCAGAGTTCAGCTTATAGGCGGTGAAATTAAAAACACTTAGAGCAGCTTCAGGCTTTAGCTGTCCAATGCACTGCTAAGTTGCCAGACTCAAAACTCTTCTGCTCTACGTACATACTCTCCATAGCTGCCTCTTCTCTCCTCACACAGTGAATTGGCTCAAAAGCATAAGCAACAGGGTTTAGATGCACCAGTGTCCTTTCCGTTTTGTCTCCCATCATACAAAATGTCTTAATTGTTGTACAGTTCTTTTACCTTTATATTTTTCATATTTGTAATATATTTACTGATAATAGTAATACGCAATCTTGCAAACTGGGTTATTTCGTTTGACTGCTTCATTTCCACTTTTACGCCGATGAGTAGCCTACTATGGCGTGCTAATGTAATCCACTCCTGATACGAGTCCAACTGGGCTCCACTCTGAAAGTGCTTCCAGTGGATCAGAGACAGGAGGGTGTTTGATGTTTGTTCTGTGTGTCCCTCTGGTGGTGGGCAGCCCTTTTAGGGTAATGCCACCCCTTGACCAAAAGTCTGGTGAAAGTGAGAAACCAGACCTGAGAAAACTTTGCATAAGGAAGCTTTTTACATTTCCAAATCCTTGAATAAAGTTGTACAGAATTTGCTGGTTCATGAACAGTGGAGCATTAGGAGTAGCATAAGCTAAATAAGCCTCATTATGTTTATTTATGAAACTCAGCAGTTTCACTGACACATTTTTTTCATAGTGGGAATCAGAGCTGCCTCACACCAGTCAGGGATTTCCAGCTGCTGCTTGTGAAGATTTTTAACCAGCAAGTTTTGTTACTTTATGTGAATGCAAGAATTAATCATGAACTGTTTCCCCACAGTTTAATAAGTAAATATTTCAATGATCAGAGCTCTCTCAGTTTACCTTGTACGTACAAATGAATTCTTCAGGACTTTTATGTAAATATATATTCTTATGGTTTTCTGCTGACATCTATGTAGGAGCAGAGATCATGGCTGGGATTCAAGATTGAGAATATTTTTTTTTACTTCTGACTACTTTAGGGAATGTGAAACTTAGAGCCAGACAGCTTTTTGATGATACTGATGAAATATGGAAAAATGTGGAAAAGATTAACTTATATAAAATTAACTTTATCATCCTTCACTACAGTCAGAGTTGTTATATCTTTGATGTTTTGTAGAAAAAAAATCTTCTTTATTAAGTATCAATTATAAGTTTATTTTAATAACCACATTAAATGTTCAAAATATAAAGAATATTTAATTACTTTTCTCTTTTTTTTATCAGTTTAAACATATTTATATGATCCAACTTTTTCTCTAAGTTTCACAAATGTGAACTTTTTAAAATGAGCTTGTTATGCCGTTAATTGAACAGGCTGAATTGCTAATACCTTTTTTAAATGTGCCTCATGTAACATTAATAGTTTTGTGTTGAAATGGTGTGTTTGAGCTCCACCAATCATACTTAAGGAAAAGCCCCCTGCTGGTTTTAATGGGCCCACAGAGAGAGCGGGTGATAGGTAGATAAGTCATGAAGTGCTGCAGTTGGTGAGAGTTAAGGGAGAGAAGAGGAGATTTGTTTTTAAATAAGCCATTAAAATCCTCATTATATGCAGTAAAGATTCTCATTTATAATATGATGGGCATGGCATTTTTCACAATATGTTTCATCAGATACAAATTTCATGAAGTTACAGAATCAAGCTTCAAACTGGGAACATTTTTAAAAACCACCGCTGACTTCACCTTGTTCAGCATCTTTGATTTTTCGTTGCCCTAAAGCCTCTTACAAGCAAATTGCACACATAGCAATTCTTATAGTAAAATATGAGCAAATAAATGTTAAAATCTGCAAAAATGAGGCAAAATTTAGATTATACAAAGTGTTGTTGGTGACTAATGTTAAATCAAGTTTTCAACCATAAGTGATGCTATCAGTGTTAAATCAGTCCTTTGCACGTCAGTCATTAGAATTCCACCGTAAATTCAAGATTAATTGATAGACATCTTTTAAGCATTGGTTATTGACTAGATCATTGATTAATGGTTGATCCACTATCAATCTTCACCCATAACCAAAAGTAAACCATTTTGACCATAATTCAACATTGTTTGGACATCTTTTGCTATCTGGGATTGGATTAAGAGAGCTAAGTAATTGCTGCAGAGTCAAAAAGAATTAAATACACTTTTAAAGAGCCTTGGACTACATATAATTGTCATGTTGGGTTTTAAGCTCCGAGCCCACATGCAGAACACCAAGACAGGAGAGCGAAAATCAGTAAACGGAATTTATTAAAGTAATAATGAACAACGGAAATGCAACGAAAGCCAGGTCCAGGGAAAACCGTCTGGGACTGGAAACTGACAGTCTCTGAGGAGGGATAGCAGAATGGTGAGTTCAGGTGAAGTAGGAGACTGGAGACGCAGGAGCGGATGCGGTTAAGTCTTACTGTGTGGTTGGATGGTTCTGGGTTTAGGAGGGAGGTTGTGGATGTCCGGGGTCCGACTCTCTTGTGGGTCCAGGAGCAATGGAGGAGTGTGGCGGGGAACGGGCAGGTCAGCTCAGGTTCGATGGAGACACAGAGGAGTGGTTTAGCTGCCAGTCATGGGAACCAGGAGATACCTGAGAACAACGGAGAGATGGATCTAGGAGCTCAGGCAACCAGTGGGTAAAATCCACGGCGTGATGAGGAGGGCTCTGAGAACAGGAAGACAGCCAGGGTCTGATCGGTGATTCGAGGATTTTCAGTGGATCACCTGAAGGCAACAGGGAAACAGAATCAGAATAACTAGGAGGCTCAAGGCAACAAGGAGAAAACGCAGAGACAAGCTCAGGAGGCTCTGTGATACTAACAGCTGGCAAACACTCGGCGCCGAGGAACTGGCAGCTACTCCTTTAGTACACCGCTGATGAGGCTTGTTGGAGAACAGCTGTGCTGCTGGAAACCGCACCGCACTCCATCCAGGACCTGGCGCCATCCGGTGGTGGAAGAGGGACAAGGCGCACAGGAAAAAAAACCCACAAAAGAGAACAGCAAACCCCGGGTCATGACAATAATATTTGATATCACATTTTACAATGTGATATAAAATATACCATATGCAGGTATCAGATCGATTCATATCTGTAGTTTCTAGCTGCACTTTCATTCCTTCAATCTAAGCATTTGTCTCTGAAACTAAAAACAAACCATGTGTGAATGGAGCTGAAGGAACAGTTCTGATATTTTCGACAAATGAAGGCAGATAGAAAGATTTCTACTTTGATTCACAAGGTCTGAGAATCGCTTTGGACAGACAGGTTTTATACACTCTGTGCAGCATAGTGCTAATTAGAGAAAACAGGAGCCGCATCATGTTGGGAGAAAATCGTGTCGACATATTGGAGGATGGGAGGAACAAAAACTGGTCCATGTTTACACTTCAGGGTCACACCATGCTTTTGAGTTATACATACGACAGGACATGATTCCTCTGTTCATCAAAACAAGCTGTATTTGTTTGTAAGTTATTCAGTTTAAAATGCAGACTATTGTTCGTTCTTGGTGATAACCTCGTTCTACTGTCCCTCTGTGGTAAAAATTGGAGCAATCTTGACCAGAATGTCTTTTCACAGCGATATAAAGAATATATGTTTTCACTCATACTTCACCCCCAAATAAACCTTTTTTTATACAGGTTTTTAAATTATTTCTCAGAACACACTCGGCGATTCAGAGCTACACACTTTCCTTTAAGCAGCAAACATAGAGCAGTTTTAATAATCCAAGATCTCTCCTTCAGATACTACAAATAGAAAAAGTACAGGGCTCAGTAGTTCAGCACCAATGCATCTATAAGCTTCTAGCCTATTTACTTTAATTTATTTTGGCTTGGAAGTTCAGCCATTTTTGGCAGCTGTGACATCAAGCATGTTTATGTTAAATGGCAAATAATCAAAACCTTACAATCTACATTGTATTTGAGGATACACAGAAGTGACCGGCATCCAGCTCAACTCAGAAACCAACAGCAACTCCAGGTAAGATGAAAAAAGTAAAAGAAATAACCTTGTTTTTATTGTCATTGTTTATAGTGTAAGCTGCGAGGATGATGAAGGAATGAATGATGATAATTGCTGCAGTTCTGTGTTTTGGCCACATTTATAAAAAAAAAAATACTAATATCTCTTTAATGAATGAAAGACCAAACAACTCCTACCTTAGTTAAACTGCTCAGTTAAACGTTTGGACCCTTCTTCTGTGTTTCTGAACACTAGCAGGTCCAACCTGAGAGGATCCATTTACATCAGAACCAGAGGCGGATCCCTCCACTCACTGTCCCTCAGGAGTTCAGCGATCCTCAAGTGAGGTCTGCTCTGGGCTGTTCTGTCACTTTAAGGTCATAAGATTTGGAGCTGAACCATAGAAGTCTGATAGGAGGAATCTCCTGCAGTCTCTTCTCTGTTTGGTGGTTTTTTTACCTGTTATATTTCAGGAAATTTTATGAGATATCCTCTCACTTCTGTATTGAGTGTATTAAAGATCCAGCAGTAGATCCGACACACATACACTGCACTCTGATGTCTCACACCAAACCTTGTTGGTTTGGTGTGAGACATAGTGTGGCCTTTTTGCACGACGAAGATATTGCTTATTACACCCTCAGCCCATTGGGGCAGAAGAAAGGTTGAATTAAGGATTTGATGAGATCAGTTGTGACATGTTAGCATTTAGCAGAGTAACAGCGCTGCCTGCCTCAGCCCTGGCTGGCTCAGAGAGTCCGCTGGGAAAGGTCAGCGGTAATGTTAGCTGGTTGGATCATTTGCCTGATTCTGTCTCCTCTTCCTCATGCACTTTTCAGCTGTTTGTTTCCTAAAGGACCTCTGATTATGTGCAGCTTTCCAAGCCACTGTGGGAGAAACTTCAGGGTCAAAGAAGCCCCAACAGAGAATATTTTGAGTGTTTCTTGAGGACGCTCCAGTAGAACCAGTATGTGCTGACAGAGAGGCTTGAAGCCAGCTTACTGGTTTGAAGAGTCCCTCACAGCTGCTGCAGCAGCTACAGTCCCATTCGTTATTTCTGGAGATTCATGTTTCTCCCTTATCTTTTACTGAGTTTTTTTTTGGCTGTTTTTCTTTTTTTACTGCATTGCTGACGAATCACTGCAGCCTGCCCCCCATCCAAACCGCTGATCATGGCTCCACAAAGGTCATAACTAATAAAGCTAGCTCTTACATTTTATGGTGATGGCGCACTGCAGAAAAGTGCTGATTCTGGAGGCTATAAGCACTGTTAAGGTTTTGTTTAACATTTTTAATCTATTGTATATTCACTGAGATCAGGAAAACAGTTTATTTACAAGATATTGAAAAAATCCCAGCTGTTACCTTTGGTTTGTACAAAATGTTTGAACCTAACCTTGAGGATCAATTAAAAGCAGCTTAAACAAAAACATTTCAATTCAACTTCATTCATTTCTATAGAACCAATTCACAACATGTAATTTCAGCTCATTTCAGCCCATTATCTGTTTTTAAGGGCCAGTTGCTTAAAATCAATCAGCTAATGTCTCCTTACTAAAAATGAGCCCAGACTCTCTCATCTGTAATAGAAGTTGTTGATGGCGGCAGCCCAGTTGATGCCTTCCTCCAGGGCAATGTCACAGCTGAGCAAAGCGGCGGGCCAACAGAGAGAGAAGAAAGTTAAACATTTAATTACCAGTATTAGGAGAATGAAGCAGAATGTTGAAAAGTGGTCCCTATCTCCTCCAGAAATCTAAGCCTATAGCAGCATAACTATAGAGATACTCAGGATAACCTGAGTCACTCTAACTATAAGCTTTATTAAAGAGGAAAGTTTTAAGCCTAGCCATAAAAGTAGACAGGGTGTCTGCCTCACGGACTAAAACTGGTAGCTGGTTCCACAGGAGAGGAGCCTGATAGCTGAAAGATCTGCCTCCCATTCTACTTTAGAAATTCTAGGAACCACTAGTAAACCTGCAGATTGAGGGCAAAGTGCTCTGTTATTAGACGGAGCTTGGTTATTTAGGGCTTTATATAAAGAAGGAGTAATATAAACAAACACATATAAAAGCTCTGAAGTTCTGTGGTCTCTGTCCTTAACATGGCACACAAAGTAGAGATAGAGGAGAGGAAGAAAAAAAACTTTATTAATGAAATCACAAAGCAATGCCATGAGAAATTTGATAATGACTGGAACCAGATAATTTCCAGTTCAATGGACTAGTGAGTAATGAGTCAGAAATGTAACAATCTGATCAGCAAAAAATGCCAAGGGTAAACGCTGCCAGGCTTCCCTCTCTTGCTGGTACTTAGGGGAGAAAGCGTGACCCTGTCTCACTGTCTTTGGTTTCAGGACATCATAGCATCCCAATGAAAACCAATGCTCTGACATCACCTTTGTTTGTAGCTCATTACACTTTGGTGACTGCAGCATACACACCTTCATCCTTACCCCAACTTATTGTTTTGCTAGTTCATACAAGCACACGCACACATGCTACAGAACTGGTGCAAATGTATAGATTTAAATTACCCATTATTAAGAACTCTTATACTATGTATGTTATGCAGATGTTTCAGTCTAGGGCTGACCATTAAAAAAAAACAAAAAATAAAGATATTTTTCCAGCTAAAACTGTTTTTTTTATTTTGATTTTACTTTGCGCAAACCACCAGCATGTAGATGTTTTACTGCAGAGTTTCATTGTTTTAATGAACTTGTTTGTCCAGAGTCTGATGTCTCAGAATTTTAGGAAAATAAGCACAATTTTAACAGAACAACTTCTCATTGGTTAAGTTTCCACCTAAATGTGAATTTAAGCAGTAAAAATAAAGAATAGAAAAAAATAATGTTTTGAATTCCAGGCAACACAAATAATAGAAGAAAAAAAAAGAAATGGAAAATGAAAAAAAATGAATATTATTAATACTAAAGAGATAAAATAGTTGAAAAAGAATTAAGAAAGTAAGAGAATCAAAAGCAAAGTGTGATTCTAATGCTGCATTCAGAACACAAGTGATGGAAATACTTTAATAGTACATGTGTGTCCAATGTGTTTCTGATGGAAACATGTCTGTAGTAGATTCTTCCTAAAGGCATCAGTTGTTCACTTCAGATCAGTTAAGTCAAGTTGGACATTAATGGTATTAATTAGCTGAACACCCCTCAGTGATTGTTTGGATCCTGAGGTGTAAGAGACACATGTATCCTGGCCATGATAAAAACAAATACTAATTTACAAATGATTTTCAGCGAATGGTCAAAGGATTCTGAAACAGGCAAATTAACCTGATGCACTGAGAGATGGAAAACGATGGATGAAGATTTCCACACTGGTGCTCCACTAAAAGACGTCCATACAATGAAACTTTTCAAAGATGTATTTTTTCAAAAGGCTCCTCCAACCTTGAGGACCCTCCCCAGACGCACACACAGACACACACATATCATCGGAACCACCTTGAATGATTTAGCAATGATGCAGGTGTAGTGAAGCTTAGCAAATTTGTAATAGTCTGACCCAAAACTGAAATGGACTTGAAATTACGAAACAGCTTTTTTTTTTTTTTTTTTTTTTTTTTGAAAAAATAAACTTGTAGCCAATCAGGTTGTGTCTCTGATTCGCACTCAACGGCCCATGAACGTGTTTATTTATTCAGCCACGGTGAGCGGAGTGTCACCAGTGATCCGTAACATATGAGCCAGCCCATTTTCTACAGCAAACGTGAACCAAATGTTCCCAAAGAAGGAAAATTACTTCAACTTGATGGTAAAAGTGATTATTTCGGAGGCATGAAGGAAGTGAATGAGTAAAACAGGCAACAAAATCATTTATTGACAAACGGGACAATTATCATCAATCAGATTTACGTCTTTTCATTTGCCTCAGGAAAAAAAACTGAAACCATGTGTGGTAGAAGAAGTTAAAAAGTTTTCAATGACATTTTAAAACGGGCAAAGAAAGAGACACCATTGAGAAGCAGCAACAGGATGAGCTGATCTGGAGGCGCTGCTGTCCATTAGAACCATCAGAACCCCAGAAATCACTTAGAGGCCAACAGGACTCCATCAGCACTTTAAAAAGCATCACCTGACTCATTTTCTACCACAGCATGAGCCTCACTGGGAGTCTAGGAGCCTTTTATTTAGAGGTTATGAGGCTGCTGTTCTGCCAGGACCCGTCCTCATGGGCTCGGAAGAAATGTTCTTCACCATCTAGGCACAAAGATGGCAGAGAAAACTACCTCTTCTGGTTTATTACTGTCATCAGACTGTGAATCTGAGCAGTTTTCAGGTTAGCACTCCTACTTATATTGTCCCTTTTTATGTTTTCTCCTGATTCTCTTTTCGGTTTGAAGCTAAATCAGAGACATTCTGTAGGTAACAAAAAAAAAACAGCTAAACATTTTGATAAGTAAGAACCAAAAGAATGCAGAAATGATGTATTATTTATTTTCTAATTAACAAATCTGTTGAAACATCAGCAAAAGAAAAGTTCATGTCTTTACTTGGGATTAGAAAACATTAACTAGTTGTTTGCTTACTTTACATTTGGCAGATCAAACTCTAACTGAAGTCTGTTCCAAACACCTTCCTTTCTTACTATCAGTTTTCAAAAGAAATGCTAGAGGAAAATAAAAAATTAAACAGGTTGAAAGTATTAAATCTTTATATTATCCTGACATGCAGAGTTAAATGAACCATGATAAAACCATCATCTTTCAAAGATTTTAGATTCATTTAAAAAACAAACAGATCAAACTGTTCAATAAACCTGAAAGCATAATGAGACCAGGATTAATTTCATGAATACGTGTGTTTATATTCACCACCAGTATAAAGTCCATTTTAACTAAAAACTGTAAACAGCTAACAAAATAATCCACAAAGGGTAGCAGTGGACAGTTAAGGCCACTTCACTCTCCTTATGTCCAACTGTGAGCTCAAATGCTTCTTTTTCTATCACCATTGCTGCCTAGAGGCTCCCAGATGTCCTGATCTGTGCAGAACATCCTTCTGTCTCATTGTCCCACAAATTGAAGCAATGCCCATCATTTGACTGGACCACATTTAGGTAGAGACAGTAGATATTAGCTTCCATTAAGTGGTTGGTGCTACAGCAATCCCTAAAATTATGCAACGACTCAGGATGCAGAAAAATGAACAAAGACACACCAAACCTTCAGATCTCTATTTGTATAAAGCATTCATTTATATCATTTTCATTCCACTTTACAATTATGCTCCAGTTTTTGTTGGTGTGTCATGTTGAAATCTAGATAAAACACACTAAAGTTTAGGTTGCAACATAAACATTTCTGGAAATATTCAAGTAGTGTAAATGCTTTTTAAATCTGTGCTGCTCTAATGACTGCCTATCTTTAGAAATTTCTTTGACTATGTTCTCTTACACAGGCTCGGCTCAGTCTTAAACCATGATTTTGACTCACTATTCATAAGTAAAGACACTGGAAATGAGGAGGACGTCAGTTTGTCAGTAATTCAAACTTTAATACAGTTCAGTTGGTTGGATTTAGTCCTGCATCAAAAGCTGACAGCAGCATCAGTCTTTTAGATTCAGTTAATATGAGAATCACTCTGAAAGCGTAGGTGGGTTTGAAATTGCTTTGAAGCTGGAGTATAATTTCATTGTTTGAAAGGTATAGGCTACTGGCTACCTGAGCGACATAAATCAAAGACTTGAAGACTAATCTTTCAGCGGCTATGCAAATCAGTCGTATGAACAAGACATCTTCCACATCATAAGCTCTTGATTTGTGTGAATGCTATAACACTCTAGCGTTTACAAACATTTAAAAATTTCAAACAACTTCTCCTCACTCACTCAATGTTAATACTACCCACAGAAATTATATATCAAAATGTTGGGATTTTTGTCAGGTTTAGTGTCTTTGATGTGGGATTTACAGTTTTCTGCCAAAGTGGCCCAGACCGACAAAAAGTCTAAAGTCTAAAGAATTTCAATGGGAGAGTCTCTAAAAAAAATCAGACCTGAAAATTCAAAAAAACACACGTATTTGATTATTAGGTATTAGGTAAATTGGAATCTCTCAGTTGTCCTTGTGTGCGACAGACTGCCCCCCCTATCCTGGGTGTACCCCGCCTTACGCCCATAGTCTGCCGGAGATAGGCACCGGCCCAACCACGACCATGACGGATTAAGCGGAAGAAGATGGATGCTGATTCCTAACATTTCAACAAATGATTAAACACTATACTCCTCATTTAATACATGTTCTTCAAGAATGTAGTCTCTATTCTTAAGCTAGTAATTTTTCTCTTCAAACACACAAGATTCAAATTTTTTATGCTAATTTATTTTCTGATTCTACAAATGTATTACCTTTCAGCCTGTACTGTAAACGTTGGCTTGATTCTGCTCTTTCTAGACAGGCATTAAGCTTTTCTGTTTGCTGATAATTCATAACATGTTCACAATAATGTTCCTCCTTTTAGCTTTAGCTTGCTTCTGCTATTGTTCATGAAAGAAATTAAGCTTTTTTTCCTTCTATTTCATACTAATTAGCAGGTTCTGTTTTCAACTTCTGCTTGTTTCTGCCATTTTTAGCTTACAGTTTAGTGTACAACATTCACACTGCACCTTTGCAGGAAATGCAACTCATTGTAGTTTTTTTCAGTTTATTACACAGAAACATAAAACTGTAGAATAAAGATTTAAAGATGTAAACAAACAAGTTACTGCTTGTTCTTCTGCATTTAAATTCACATGTTTTAAATTAGTTAAAGACTTTGAAAAGAGGTGAATGCCATTTCCAGCTTCCATTCCATTAAAGTCGGCTCTATGAAGAGTCACATGCTGCAAACTGTTCTGATTCTGGGGGCAAATGACGCTTCTGATCCAGCTCTTCCAGCCCTTCCACCTCCGTTCTGTTCCTGGGAGAACCCACTTAATTAGTGAGCACCGTAATGAAGCAAAGATCAGATGAAAAACACAAAGAAACCCTCATCAACTTAGCTAGCAGATGCTCTAAAAAGCGATCTAAACATGAGGTCTGGCTTAGCATTTCTGTTGCCAAGTCTTTACTGTACATCTCAAAGAACCACAAGCTCGCCAAGCATCTTTGCAAGCAGCTGTGTTTATGAACGTGCTGAGAAGGGGAACCTGACTGTGGAAGGATGGAAAACCAACCCCACGGCCAACGCTCCCTGCTACTAATCATTATATACGCTAATAAGACATTAAATGGTAGTGCCAATAACAGATGCTTAATAGGCATGATTAATCTGTGCGTTTGTGATGCACACGATTATAGAACTAATTAAACTACAAACATGTCCGATGAGCTATCCATTGATAGTAACAGTCATGGTTCTCACATCAATGCTGCCCTTGGTGAGGCCCGTCATTCATCTGAAGACCAATCATTCAAATGTTAATTCATTTTAGAAAAAATATTTGTACAACGTGCAACTCATATGTGGTAAAGATTCAGCTTATCCTCAGGCAGTGGGAGAGTCCCCCCCCAACTCTAATGACAATCGCCCAGATTTGTACTTGTTCCCAAAGCACTTGATTAATGACAATAAGAGGAGATTTTCACTTTGTTACAGAGAAAGCTGTTATCCATCTTTATGACCTCTTTCTTTCAGAAACAAAGATCTCACAGTTCAAAGCTGTTTTTTTTATATATTGAACATTGATTTATAGTTATTCTCGATGAAATCCAACCAACAGAGACGACTTATAGAACAAAAACAAAACACAGACGTGTCCTCGACTCAGAATGATCTGGGGTGGGTTTGACTGGTGTCTGGTTGTGTTTAAATAACCTCTGTTCACTGTAAAATATGTTAGTGGTTTTGACCAATATGTGTATTTTAAACATTAAACTAGAGACAAACTAACAGCATAGGTTCCTTGAACCTCTTATTTTTATCATACTTTAATACAGTTCTTACTGTCAGGTATCACACAATTCTGACTCTGCCTCCGGTCAAGTCTTAACTGGTAACTTTAAACAGGGAGCAAACAAAACATTTGATCAACACATCTAAGATTTCAATTTAAGTCTGTGACCTGCAGATGCTCCACGGATCACATTACTCTTCTCGACTTTAAAGAGCAGGCTAAGGAGCCAACACTCGTCAAGTTGCTGCACCAATGCATCACCATGCTTGCCAGGATACAAGACAACTGCAATTCCCAGCCCCAGGGTTTCTCATTTTCTACCATTTGCTCCAGAGCATAAGGTTGCTGTGCATCATGCACTGCACCTTTGGAGCAGAGAATATGATTTGCTGTTGACAGTCTGGGTTATTACCGCCAGTCTGAATACTATGATGAAGGGGAGGGGAAAGCTTGGAGAGACAGAAGCGGACGACAGAGCAAGAGGAGTAAGGGTAATAAAAAAAGGAGGAAACGGAGTGTATGAAATTGGAGTCAAAGTTTTACAAGACCCATGAGAGAACAAAGAGAAGAGACAGTTAGATAGGAGAGGAGATCTCGAGTCAGATTAGGGAGGCTGAGAGAA
The DNA here is from genome assembly GCA_034780135.1 of Jordanella pulchra. Classification (NCBI taxonomy): domain Eukaryota; kingdom Metazoa; phylum Chordata; class Actinopteri; order Cyprinodontiformes; family Cyprinodontidae; genus Jordanella; species Jordanella pulchra. The sequence goes on along the minus strand of JAUZNJ010117970.1, from coordinate 1,123 downwards.
TAACTCATTAAAAACTTGGTGTGCTACACATCATCTGGATTTTTGTAGTCAGGACTTGGGTTTTACTCTCCTTTACTTCTCTCCCATTTCAAAGCTCCTATGGCTGGTTTTATGAAGGTAACCAATTTCAATGATCCAAGCAATGTTAATTATAGTCCCTATGCTCAACATCTGACATCTATTTATGTGAATGAAAAAGAAAATCTAAATAAAAGCAAGAATTACTACCATTACACTAAATAAAAGGATACTGTTGGCCTAAATTATAAAAAAGTAATCAAATACATTATAAAGAAGTGACAATAATGAGAAAAAAAAACATTGTGTTGCATACAAAAGTGCAAAATACATTGTAGATAAGGTAATTTATTTATTCTAAACCCAAATGCGGTCTTTAAATAGTAAAAAGTAATGTAATAGGTTTCATATTCTAAATTCACTTAAACTCAACCCTGGTTATTTACTACTGCAGATTATTAAAAGAATATAAGGACCACGTTAACGTTAAACTAGACAAATATAATTATGTTAAACTACAAAGAGTCTTATCTTTTATCCACAGATGTTTCCTGTTTACATGCTTTTTTTGTTAAGTGGGCCTGAATAGCTCAGAAGAACAATGTGTTAAACTCTCCAGCCCTCTCCAGTATCCATTGATTAAAGAAAAGCAAAGCCGTGTGTTATAAGTTTGTGGTTATCTGGCTTACATGCCAAACCTGGACTGAAATATAATATGTTTAACAGTAAACTTTGTATATTTTTGACAATTACTACAACAGTGATCTTTTAATGTCTATCATTCCTGTAGAATCATGATATGTTCTTTGGCCACTTGACATGTTACTGTTTCTGTCCTGTGCTCCCCACATCTTAAGAGTTTTAAGCTACTACATGGTTCGAGCCATGGTGTTTAAGCTTAAATACCCTCAGTGGACACCTGTGATATTGCTTGTGTGTCAGATTGAGGCATGTACAATACACAGAAATTAAACAGGTTCCTGCTTGACATTTTAGTATATACAGTTATGTTCAGAAATATTTGGACTGTGACACAAGTTTTGTTATTTTAGCTGTTTACAAAAACATGTTCAGAAATACAATTATATATATAATATGGGCTGAA
>JAUZNJ010117959.1:0-19405 GCA_034780135.1 Jordanella pulchra | reverse complement strand
CTCTCTCACAGTCTTACCTAAAAACACAGCCGTGAATAAAGAATGGTACCAGAATGTCCTCCGAGAGCAACTTCTCCAGACCGTCCAAAAGCAGTTTGGTCTGCCTTTTCCAGCAGGATGGAGCACCTTGCCATAAAGCAAAGGTGATATCTAACTGGCTCAGGGAAGAAAACATAGGGATTTTAGGTCCATGGCCTGGAAATTCCCCTGGTCTTAATCCCATTGAAAACTTGTGGTCAATCATCAAGAGACAGATGGACAAACGAAAACGTAGGAATTCTGACAAAATGCAAGCATTGGTTGTGCAAGAATGGACTGCTATCAGTCAGGATTTGGCCCAGAAACTGATTGAGATCATGCCAGGGAGAATTGCAGAGGTCCTGAAGAACAGGGGTGAACACTGCAAATATTGACTTGCTGCATTAACTCTTTATAACTGTCATTAAAAGCTTTTGTTACTCATAATATGATTGCAACTGTATTTCTGTACGTGATGACAACATCTGACATACACACATGAAAACCAGAGGGCAGCAAGTCATGTGAAAATATAATATTTGTGTCTTTCTCAATACGTTTGGCCTTGACTGTACATAAGGGTTTTACAATATTAAGAAGCCATGCAATACCCAATCAAATTGGTTAATTTAACAAGAACGGTACAGCTTGCAGCAAATCCTTCATAATCTAAAACCAGTTAGAGTCTTTTCAGACCCCAGAAAATACACTTTATTTCCAGCTATTTGAGATATAACTGTAAATCAGTACTACTTTTTCATCACTGGGTCTTTTTGGAAAATGTTTAATCTTGGTACAGCTGCTGCTTTCACAATATAATAATTATTTATTGTGTCTTAATGAACTGGAATTGGAAAACATGAGCATCCAGTACCTTATAGTTGGCAAATATTTGCTCAAGTCCCCATGAGTATTTGCAATATTGATTCCCCAGAGAGGAATAGTGAGATGAAAATTGTGCTGTCCCAGTATATACCTCTACAAGGATATTCAGAAGCTCCTATATATGCAAGTCCTACTGATACAATTGAGCTGCCCTCAGTAAGGGTGTGAAATCTCAGTCCTGCTTGTTGTTTTCCTCCTTGTTCTCCATATACCATTTAATGTTAGGACTTTTCTTCAATAGAATGGCAAATGCATTTTTCAATATAAATGGAGCCTGTAAAGCTTTTCCTTTCTATCAACCTCAAATAACCTGCATATGTGTAATTTGGAGATGCAGAGTTTTACCCCAGGCCGATTTGTGGTAAAATGCTATGAACAGTGACCTCTTTCTTATCCTTATTTACCTTTTTTCCCCCTTTCTAGCAGGCTAGGTAGTAGCAGGACCCCATGTGAGGCTGATTTAGGGCCCAAATCCAACTGTTTCAAGGTACCCTAGACTGTCTACATGCTACCTAATGTTATTGCTGTGGTGTCGAGCCCTAGTTTGATGTGAAGCAGCCTCGGTGTATGATGGCTGAGAAAAAAAATAAATCAATAAAATCTTTATCATGATATTCCTCCCTCAACCTGTAAAACAAAGATACTAAAACAAAATACACAAAAACAGCTCAAAAGTAAAATAAGTAAAGGGTTCTTAGGAGTCCCTTATTTTTATAGAGTGATGGCCTGCTAATCACAATAATAATGACAAAAAAAGTGAAAGCATTAAAAAGTATCTAGACAGGCAATACTATAGAAAACTATAAGTCTAATTTATTGATGGTGCAGGCAGAGCTTGTACGCTTAATAAAGTACAGACTGAATAAAGTTGAAACTCAACTACTTTTTGGCCAGAAAAATGGCTCTTTGGCTCAAACTAAAACTAACTCTATGCATTTCACATTTTATAAATAAATTAAATAAAACTCAAGTGAGTATTGTACTGCTCACATTTTGTGTAAAAAAAAAAAAGAATTTATTGTGCTGTATTCCCCAATGCTAAATACCAAGCTGTTTAACATCATGAGTAAGTGACCGTAAATCTGTCCTTTATGTTAAGAAAAACCAGTGTATAACAAAAATGTCCTCTTTCCTAAACAATTTACAGCGCACTATTTTATCTGTTGCTACGATTCCTTGATAATGGTGCTGGATTTAAGTGAACCGGACTAAGCACTTCCCTGTTCCTAAAGGGGTGAAGATGAAATTAACTTTAAAAACTAAGTCCTTGAACCATATGTTAAACTTAATGTAGAATGTTGGAAAATATTTACGGAAACATGAAAAAAAAAATCACATAAAAAATCTGCTTTAGAACAGAATAAAAACACAACCTAATGTTGCAAACAGTGAATCTTAAAAGTCGTTTTTCAAATCCTGCTTATACTGACATTTAATAATATTTAAAATTTGAAATGTCAGGATAGATAGAGTTAGACTCCTAAATTAGTCGCGATCATAAAAACATCCTAAAATCTTTCTTTTTTTCCAGCAATCTTACCATCCACAGATGCTCGTTTAGGGAGAATAGTGATTGCTCCCTCAGCCACTCTCTCTTGGCCAATCACAGGAGAGATCTTGGACCCCCAGCTGTCGGATCCAACCCAAAGGAAATGGCCAGTCTGGTTGTTTCTTTTAGCAGCATCAAGAACTCGTCTGTTAAAAGGAGAAGCTGAGAATTAAAACTAACAGGTACTCCAGGACTAACAATGTTTATTCTGCTATAAGAAGTAAAATGAATGTCTCACTAGGTTTTAAAATGCAAGGTTAGAAACTCTATTCAAAAAATGCACAACCACAATTCAATCCTGTAAAAGTTTTTTTGCCTTCTATTCTTTAAAAGGAATGTTAAACTAAGTGAGTCACAATACAAGCAACATAACACTCTTAAACATTGTTTATTGCCATACAAGACCAAGTCAAATCACCTAAATAAAAGTTATAAACTTAAACTTTTCATATCATGCCATCTTAAAGCTAAAACGTTATTGTGCTTTTCATGTATAAATAAAAATCAGACAACTGTTTATAATTTTATTTTCACCCAACAGCTCAGTTCTTTGTATAACCACATTTTCTTGCTGTTACAGCTTTAAGTTGTTTTGGGAGTGTGTTTGAACTTTGCAAATTCAGACACTTAAATTGTTACCTTTTCAGAATAAAGCCTAAACCCAGCCAGACTGATGGAGAGCTTTTGTACTAAAGAATTTTATTCAACCTCAGGTCTGGAGTTGGCCTGTGCCACTCTCACACATGGCGGCTGTAAAGAACTTCCTGGAGTTTGCTGAAGAAAAGGATTCATATTGTATAATGCGGCCATAGATAGGTATGTTTGTCAGTGATGATGGCGTGCTTGTTTCACTTTGAGTCCAGAAACAAACATGTTGGTCCCATCTGATCAGAGCACATGTTTGCGCATATCCCATGTGTCCTTTGCATTGCTCGTGACAAACTGCCAAAATAATTCATTTGTTTCGATTTGGTGATTTTTTACCAAAATGGAAAAATTTGAAAAATTAACACCTATTTATTTCTCTTACAAGCAATTATCTCACCTGAGCTGCGGATCTCTGCTGCTCCTCCAGAGAAACAATGGACTTTTTGACTTATTCTTTAACTTCCAATCAGGGAGGACTTTTTATATGTATGATAGACTAAATAGAGATGTTTAAAACTTGGAATATTAATTCATAATCTATCCCTGGTTTTAATTCCTCAGACTATTATCCCATACCTATTGAGTGTGCTCAATGATTTTTATGTTCCTGTGTTCACCAATATTCCCCTTCATAGAAAAGTTGCATTTGTACAAAGATCAATACACAGCCCCAAAGACAAATACGGTATAAAAATGTGAGGCCAGCTGTTTTAATCTTATTATATTCAGGGAAATGAGAGCAATAAAACCTAACGCACCTCACACTTTTTAAAGTTTAATTGTGAAATTAATTCTTTTTCTCTCTGTTCCCTATCATGCCTACTTTGCTTTAGTCACATAAACCCATCTAGATGTTTGTGATTATAACATGATGAAATGTGCACAAGGTTTTTTTGCAAGGCCCTGCATCTAAGGGGATGGAAAATGATGCAGTGCAACTAGAAATGAACAGTGCTGACCGTATGTCATCCTCATTGGCAAACATGATGATGGCCCTGGCGTTGGACGTTTCCAGGAGGCGCCTGATGATCTTGTCAAACTCCCCCGGCCTTGGCTCTCGGGGAATCTTTAAAGACTGGGCAATACACACACCACCTGGGACAGAAAAGGAAAGACAAAATCCACTTTTTACTTTAGGCTCACCTACTCTTACACTGTTTTTTTTCCAGCCTCAGCTATTCTGTATTGATGTAGTTTAAATTGTTATTTCTAGAATAGGCTAAAAGCCTTTGGACGCAAAATCTCTAATGAACCTACAACAAGAAATAAGAAGGAGAAAACAATAAAGTCAAAGAGGCATAGGTATAGCAGAACAAATATATATATATATATATATATACCCTGGTATGAAAATTTGACAGGGGTGGGGGAAAAGAAGCCCATAAACTCTGTTAATTGTAAAATGCATGTTGTTGTACGCAATAAAAAAAGGGGAAATATGCATAAGACCACATAGTGATTTCAGTGTCTGGTAAATGAGTTTGAAAAACTAAAATTTCTAATGTGAAATTATTTCATTTACAAAACACAGTGCTTATTTGTTAGCCAGTTCATTTTCAGGTTGTTTCTCCCTTAGTTTCAAACACACACATACATGCACACCCGTATTCGTTTCGCTCTAACCCAGAGTTCATATTAATGCTCAAAACTGGTAATTGGCTTTGCTGAATTATATTGTTAGCTCCAATCAAAGAAAGGAGAAGGGATTGATTTCTAACAGGAAAATTGTTTTGCTCTATTGACAGAAGAAACAGAAATCATGTCTTTGAGCATCTATCTTCTCTTTCATTTTTGTCTTCTTCCATCCCTGTGTGAGTAGGGAAAGTGAGGGTGAATGATATCTCCCTGCCTGTTCCAGCCCATTTATTGAACATCTGTACAGTCTGTCGCTTTCACTTTATCGTAATCCTTAATCAACATACAGTCACATTGATACCCAGGCAGGCGCACACAACAGAGTGCATGACTGCTAAAACAAATTCTCATTAGCTTCGAATTAAAATCCTCTCAAGGCTAATTACTACAGTGACAAAAGCTGCACAGACACCCCATCATCCAACCCCTCCTACAAACACCCAACATGTGACAACACTCAGAACGCTTCCAAGTATCAAGTAACAATTTTATATTTGCAAATCACTGTAATTTACAACCAACATCTGCTTTTCAGTGGAAATGCAGCTCACAAAACTTTATCGATTATTTTTTAAATATCTCATCAGGGAGACTGAAGACTAGGAGATTAGGTTAACCCAGTTACCAGTGGGTTGTTGGTTCAAGCCCGAACTCTGTCAGGACTCTGTGTCCTTGAGCATTTTACTGGTCTTGCCTGCTGTTGCTGGTCAGAGAGCCCATTGGCACCGATTGTATGCCAGCATCAGTGTGTAGATGTGAGCATGAATGGTTGAATGACTGAATGTAGTGTAAAGCGCTTTGGGGTTCTTAGACTTGATAAAGTATTAGTCTATTTCCAATTGAAGATTCACTCATGATATGCAAACATGTTAAAGTTGAACTAGTTGGAAAAATAATCTTTCTGTACAGCCGTCTATAGTCTACAGACTGGGAGACTTCAGGTACTTCAAAACAAGTCTAGTAGATCTAATTCCCTCTGGTTCCCTGTAACCTTTTCTGTCCTTTTCATGATTACAGCATCTTCTCCCTTCCCACCTTTTTGTGACTCTCATAACCTGTCCAATATAAAGCTTAAGGCTATTATGGACCATCAAGTTATTCATTAATCACAAGGCAGCCAGACAAACTATTTTCACATACAAATAATATTCCAGAAATACAACCAGTTATATTAAATAGTGTGACTGCACTGCTAAGAGATATGGGCTGAATGACCTTTAAATGTTTGGAGTGACGTGATGATGTGTAGGTGCATCAGTCTGTCTATTGCGTGTGTTTGATGTGTGTAGATGTGCTTGTGCTGATGTGAATACTAACTTTGTTACCTGGAAGATTGCGTTTGAAAATGTGGTGAAATTAGAAGGTTGTCCATCCTCTGCACCTAAGAGGGCCAACTATGTGTTTTAGAGGGGTGTAGCAAGGAATACAAGTCTTATTTCCAGGAAGAGACAGGAAGACCTGGCCCCAAAGGTTTAAGCAATCCTAGGAAGCCAGAGACAAAGTATTACCCCAGGACAGCCATATGCTCCACACAGAGATAGGTTGCTAGTGAGACAGAGGAGCAGCAGCCCGAGGCAAGAGGCAGGATGCCACCCTCAGATGCAATGACTCACCCAGGGAAACGATTTTTTGAGACGGCAAGAAGGGGAAGCCCCCCATCAGAGGCTCACCATGGCCATCGGAAGGTGAAAGGATCAAAGCAGATTTACGGTTTAGAAAGCACAAAATATTCTCCTGTTTATCTATTTTATGGTTTGAATTAGTTTCAGTTGGATACCGGAACAAGAGAAAAACTAATGTTTAGGATTTGGAAATCAAAAAGCTATTTATACTTGCATTGTGGGACAGGGATGTTGATTATTCAGTAGGAATCTCACACCAGCCTAAGCTAAAATACCAAAATAATATAAACTAAAGATAGATTTGATCTTAGTTTAAAATATAAATCAAGGATTCATATAAATGTAGTATTAACAGCTCAAACACAATTTAAAAAGTAGAAACATCAGGTTCAATAGTGCTATTAAAGGTTTTTTTTACCCTGGCATTCAACGGATACATAATATTGCCAATTTCTGCATATATATATATATATATATATATATATATATATATTGCAGATTATTCTTCCTTATAACTTGATTTTGTTTACAAACACCACAGTTTTACACACAGAGGGACGGTTCTATCATTCAGGTAGCTGCTAACCTCAGTAAAGGCTCAAAAACTCACTTAAAAAAATATAGAAAAGAAGATTGTTAAAACTGAGCCTCAGTTTCACAAGTTAAAAAGTAAATGTGTTGCCACATTGTTTTAAATTAAAAGATGGATAAAAAAAACCCAAAAAAATAATTTCCATGACAATGACTTGGGAAAGCAGTGGGCAAAAACTGATGTGTGCCTTTAATTTTCAAAGCTACTTTTTGTACAGCCTTGGTCTAGACATATTAACCTTGCATAAATATTGTAAAGCTAGTGCTTATTACCAAGCTGAACTCCTTCCCATGTGAAGAACGGTGGCTGAGGGCTAAGGCATCAAATATACAAATGAAGCAAGGAGTAAACATACTATTTGTCAGCTGGAATGCAACCAATATCCCCATTCATTGGATTAAATCTGAATCAGTCATATTTGGAGCAATCAATTAGAAACACAGGCTGAATTGATTTTTACTTTTAACCTGAAGCAGTTGTCAACTCAATAAATGAAGGCCCATGCTGTGGCTGATTGTACATAAATTGAATCATTTTTCATCATTTGATGACATAACATCACACGCTGGGCGACCTAATATGAGTTTATTCAAAAATCACTCTTTATTTACATCAGATAAAGTGGTTATTGGTTTGCAACATAAGCCAACCTTTGCCAAAAAGTCACCATTTGCAATGAAACATATCTTAAAGGCTAACATTTGAATTTTACTTTCTGTTGTTTCCAAAGAAACAACAGGGCAAACAGTTGCAAATCTTGTGGTTTATGGGCCCCAAGAGAAAAACAACTTACACAAGCCACGTCAGAAAAAGCACAATTTCAACATATAGAAAAACCTCAGTAGTTAGAAATTTATGTTGATATAGGCGTCCTTTAAACCTTATTTATCAATATGTGCTGGTTGTGACTAACATAGTAAAACATTTTATGCAAATAATAAGCATAGAGTAAATTCAAGCCAATTGCTCTGTGGCTGCTTCTAATTACAATACCAGGTTTGACCCATGCAGTGTGATTTAGAATGAGAAATAAGCACGAAGAATGAATGGGAAGGTGCTACAAAAGCTGCACAATTGGAAACTGGAGGGGAAATCAAACTAGTTTTGAAAATATATAATAAATATAAAAATGGAGGGTGGCCTTCACTGGTGATGGATCTGAAACTGAACTCTGCTTAGGACCTCATACTGTACATCCTTGTGTCAGCAAAACAACTGCTGACACAAGGATGCACAGTTTTTTCAGTACTCCACCTTTGGAAAAAAAAAACTTGCAGCCCAAGATGTGAAAATAAATGATGAGTGTGTTCAATACCTGTCCAAATTAGAGTTTTACAGTTAGCAATTAAAGGCATTCTGTTGTCAGATTGAATGCTTTCTCTTGGAGGATGTGAAACACTGCTGTCTCAGACTTTAATTAATCTGCTTCCCTCCTACGCACTTCTCTAGCAGCAACATTCCATCTATAACCCAACAGACAAATGCTAAGGAAAAAAACGGAGGAAGGATTTGTTTTCTCACCGCAAGTGTGCCTCTGCCATTTATACTCTCACTCTTCATCAGGAATTTTTTGAATCAGTTGGAATATGAAATAAAAGTTGGTTTCATGTTTTGGTGTACATGGGAGCAACATAACTTTTTCCCCAACAATAATGTTGCAGTGCCATCCCCTCCTGCCACCTTGTTGCTGTATTTACCTCACATGAACGGTCTTTACAAGCTCAGTGTTTTTCTCGATGGTTTTGGGATGATTCTGGCATATATTATTATGTGCACTTACAGTATGTAGACACATTTTTTTACACCTTTTATGAAAGGATTCGGCCTGACAAGCGAATCCTGACCTCCATCAGTGCAAATCACCATTAGCTGATATTATTGTAATGAGGACCTATTGAAAGGCATCTCATTACAAATACCAGTAGTATTATCATGATGAGTAAAAACCAAAAACTTTTTCAAGATCTTTGAAAGCTGGTCTTTGCTGGTTTTCACAGACAGAAAGCATTGATTAGAGGTGCATTTCTAAGCTAAACATTCCAGTAAACACCATTGGGAATATATGCTGGAAGTGAAAAGATAATTATTTCACTGTTAAACAACCAAAAAGTGCTTCTCTTGGAGAGCTTCAGAAATACTTGGAATTGGCAGTTATTGTTGTTTCATTAATACAATTAGGACCTTAATAAAAAAAAGATCAAAGTGAATCTTGATTACTTTATCTTATTAAGAAGATGACAGATTTATCTGATAGATTAGACTAGTACAAAATCCCAATTGTCTAATTGAATGACATTCAGAAACTTCTTACAGGGGTTACTTAAAGTTGAAGAGTAGACACAACAAATCCAGTCAAAAAAAAAAAACAAACAAATATATAAAAGTGATTTTTAACATTAAATAATTGATAGTAGGGCAAAATCTTTGCAACTCTGGTCAACGTGTTGACATGGAAATGTATTGTAAGCTATAGTTTTCTCAAACTAAGCTGCAAAAGACCAAATAATTGAATGGTTATGTTAAAAGGGATGCAAAGAAGAAAATTGTAAACAAAAATTTGTATCATAGGTAAAAAGCTGGAAACCTGGAAAAGTATGCAGATGTTAATTGATATGCAAATAAAAAAATGTGCCAATAACTGAGCCTTAAAATACTACATCTATTCATCTTTAAAAATAACGTTCTTTTCCCACCTAAAACTATTTCACATTCCCTGCTGAGATGTCTTTTAATCCGCTCTAATCTTAACTTTGAAAAAAAAAAAAAAAAAACAAACAATTCAAATACCGTTTTCAAAACTGTCACTTAGGGATTTCAAGGACAAAAACATTTATCAAATTCCCACAGATAAATCACTTCATCTCTTTTCTCCCTATTAGTACATATTAGTAGGACTGCCTGTGAGCTGATGACCACCCATTGGCTTCACGTACACAGACATTAACAAAGCCTTAAGCGTTTTTATGAGGTGCACTGTTGCCCAGATGGGCATGCAGATGACTGCTGTTGTCTATGTAGATCTATGACAATTCATCAAATCATCCATTTTCATTTTTGTTTGCATGTTTTTAACGTGAACCTCTGTATTTTAGAGGCTGCTTTCTCTGCAGTGTTGGCCACTTGTGTAACTTTTCATCTCCTTTGAGAAACATTTCATAAAAACTGCAGTAGTATTACACACCCCCACTGTTACATTTATATATTTTGTAATGCATTTATACTAGCATTAGGGCTCGAGCACACAGAGATGCTAATGTGGTCTCCAGCTGAGCAGGATGAGTAATAACGGTAACGTTAAATCTAGATGTTTTTATGCCGCTGGCACAAGTGTTTGCATTTTAATGTTTGCTTCAGTGTTAAATAAGACCTTGTAACTCTAAGAATAAAATATGGTTGAATTCAAAGCCTCTGCTTTTAATGATTCTGCCTTTCACAATGCAGTATTGTCTCCCTCTGATTATGCGAAGTGTGTCTCTGCTACTAGGAGACTTGCACTCAATGTCAGTTATTAATCCTAGCACAATATTCGGTGTCATTAGACCATACATGAGGGTTTATGTGCCCGGCAAATCCACACAGCTGGATATTAATTTCTCCCTCCGGCTTGGCATTTCTTAGATAAAAACCTTACAGTGCATTCACCCTCTGGTGAATACCTGCTAGTGATTTGTTACCAAGACCTTTTTGATGGAATCCCAAAAACTCGTGAGAACACAAATATTCTGACACTCCCTCGCTCTCCAAAGCTAATTAGTGCATGCTTTAAAATTAAAGTTGCCCTCTGCTTCTTCATGCTTTGTTCATGGCTTGAGGCACAACAGCATGGGCCTTTGAAGTCAATGACATAAGCTTGTGTGTTTCCAATAGGTGTGCTTGTGTGAGGTTCACCAACATGCATCGGTGCCTGAATGCAAACCTGTAACTATAGCGGCTTTTGTCCTCAGTTCTGTAGATTAAGAGGGGTTATAAATGCTAAGGGTGTTTTTTTTAGCCCTACTTGAAATTAAATCATCTCCCTGGGTACACTAATGAATCATTGACAACACCCACAAAATAGCTGTCCAAAGAAAATTTACATCCTCCCATTAAAGTATGCCTTCAAGGATGCACGTCTTGGAGCATCAAATTTAGCTGAAAAATTTAGGACAGCTCTAACCTGTACCCTTTAAAAAAATCGAGGCTCAATCCCAACGCTACCCTCAGGTGCAGAAGCTTTTTAGAGCACATAATAGAGTTCAGCTCAAAACTCCTTATAATTTGCTGATAATAAAACACAGATAATTGCATTAGAAAAAGAAAAGCAGTGGTTTCAGTTTGCAGGAGGAGTAATGTGAGCTAAATTCGCTGGAACACTGCAGTGCATGAAACTGGCACATGAAGTAAAGCTGCTTTCAAGAAGAAACAGAAGCCCTGGATTATATAAGAGGGAAGATATTGTATATTTGTATTGCTTTACTCTGTAAAGTTAACTGTTTGGGGGTTGGTTGAACAACATAATTTAAAACCTCTGTATAAAAAAAACATGATTAACATTCCACTTCCAGTACTAGATGCATTTTAACTTAAACATGTATACTAGTATTTTTTTATATGTTGTAGATATAAAGCTGGCCTGTATAAAATGTGGTGTATTTTATGAGGACCAGAAGAAACCACTTATTCACTTTTATATAATCATCATGACATGGTTTGTGTTAACACTAAAAGCCTGTCAATTTCTAAGGCTGTAACAGAAATGATTCTTGACAAAGTATACTTTTTAAATTCAAAATGTCAAATGGATATGCTTTTGCTTAGGGGAGAGAGGATAGGGTAAGAACTATGGCAACAAAGATCATCTATGGATCGGAGGAGATTGATTTATCTCCTAACAAACAGTTTTCTATTTAACAAGAACTTTATAAAGGTGAAATGTAAGATTTGAGAAAAGGAAAAAGACAAAAACTAAACAGGTATGAGAATGAAACATAATCCATGCTATGGCTGCTTAATATAGCTTACCACAAAGGAGAATGTGGTTGTAAGGACTGTATGATAAAACACAGATGAGTCCTCAGAATAATGCTTTAACTGCTATACTACTGTAATCCAGTTACAAACCTTCACAGGTGAAATAAAGATCAATTATGTGGAGAAAAGTAAGAATCTATCAATGCAACCGTGTGTGGTTTTAAAGCTGGTCATTCTAACACTTGGTTGTTGGACTCCTGATACAAAATCTTGCACATCAGATTAACAATGGTTGTCAGATTAAGAGCAACATTCACAATGGTGTGTATGCATTTTACATCTGTAAGAAGGGTTTTAAACCACTTTTTTGTCATCAGCAGTCATTTCCCACTTCAGTGAACTTCATGCCAGTTATTGTAGGTTTGCCACAGAGTGTTTTTAGGCCACCATTAATCTGCTCTTTTTAAAAAAAGCATTTCTTCTGGCTTTTCATTTCTCACTGGTTAAATATCAATAGAAATTGTCCTTTCAATCTTTCAAGTTCAAACACAAGATTTTGTTATTATAATCTTTTTGTTTGGGATTACGTTATACAGTAGCCCTCTAGTTTAATTTAAACAAACCCCAAAACATTTAGTTAACATTACCTTTCACTATTAGCCATTTTTTATATAAATCTTCCAAATGACATTTCCAGAAAATATCAGAATTTTCATGGTTTGTAGGATACAATTCTTGATGCTTTTAATTTAAACTGGTAGCATACAAATATCTTAACTGCTGTTTCCAAAACCTTACTTACATGTACCAGTGTATTCATGAACACTCATAAGACTTTCATTTGTTTCTAAATAGACATTTAAGAATCGAAAACTCCACAGCCAACGACAGTCTTTAACCATTTCTCTGGTATACACTGCAGTCTTGGGCCCTCACAGCCAAAAGGCAACGATTCAAGGAAGATTGTGGAGAAATGTAAAGCCCTGCTTCTAAACCTGTAAGACAGGTTCAAGGATGCCTATTGAAAGAAGCAACCAAAGATAAGCAGTCATAAATATCTGACAGTGTCAGATACTAAGGATAAGCTTATCTTACCTTATGAGAAAATGATGATTTTGTTGTTTGTAATCAGTGCAGAAAAAGTTGTTTTTAGGGGTTTTGGTTCACTCAGTTCTCTCTCATGCATATTTTAAAATATAACATTTAACAACTGTTGCCTGAGGTTTTTTCAGTGGCTCATAATGGAGGGATTTGGACACTTGTAGTAGTGCTTGTAGTATGGATGATGGCTATATTTATAGTGCCCTATCCCCAGGAGTGATCTGGAATCAAACACCTAGGCCACAACAACCTGTTTAATGCAAACAACAACTGACATTAACATGCCAAATAATCAGTATTCATAAAATTGATTGTATTAAGGTCATCCTAAGTGAAGTACTAATTATTCCAAAAGAAATGCCCCCCCACAAATTAAGATGCAACATCTTGCCTGACCAGAACCCAGAATATCATCAGTATCTCCATCCTCTTATAATAATTCTTGTCTCTGAGGTCAGGGAAGAAACTACAGAGTCGGTGGAGCAAAACAGCTTAATAACTTCAGGTATGACACTTAAATGAATAGACACATAATAATATCCATCATCCAGACATGGTCGGTGATGCAGCCATTTCTGACATTAAGTCCAACTTTTTACCTTTAAGTTATACCTGACTCTTTCTTGTTAATATCCACAATATCCCTGACAGCAGGACTTCCTGCAGAACTACTGCTGCTTTTTTTTTTCCAGTTTCTTCTTCACGTTTGTAAGAAAAAAAATTCCCATTGATAACTCACCAAGTGATTCTTTCTATGCAGAGGCAATGTTCATATAACAAAAAAATATGTTCCAAAAGTCATAATATTTTAGGTAGTAAATGAAGTTTAGCGATAGAAAAATCAGAAATTCTGGTCTTCTAGGAATTAATCATTTAAAACCATCTTTAACCAAATATTGTCATTATCCTTTATATAATTTCTAACGGTTTTATTAAGTCAGTTTGTGTCCCCTTAGGTCACTGAAAGTGGATCTGACCTCCACATTATTTAGTTGTGCTGAATAGGCCATGCTAGCATTTTTTGCCATAGGTTTTACAACCCGTCTGCATCGCAAAATTTTTGCACAATTTTGCACACTTTTCTCTCTGCTTCTTTATCCCTTCTTCCCTCCTCCTTTGCTCTGGATCGTCTCCAAGCTACATAGGGGGGGGTGCGTCTGCTTTTTCCTAATTGCTCCTGCAAATCTGTGCGGCAATAACCAAGGCACAAACCCGAAATTGAAAGGTTATTCCAAGAAAAAAAAAGCAAAACAAACAAGCTCAACTTAAACAGCCATTGGTCCTGCCCATTCTGCAACCACTAAGTTGGCCAGCAGCCAGGCCAGGCCACAGGCAACTGCCCCGCCTCTTCCAATGGTCAGTCTGTGTCTGCCTGTGACATGTAAGCTGTTCAAATTCATGTGAATTTATCTTTCTGCAGGCCAGATGGAGGTTGGAAATCCTGGCCCAAAACTTGGGCTTCTTTTATCTTTATTGTTTTCATAAAACACAGAATTTGCAGAATATTTGACCTGAATCATTATGTAAAAGCAAAATGTTAACATCTGACTTTGCCTACCACTTAACTGAAAATGTGTGTGTTTGTGTGTGTCTGTGTGTATGTGTGGAGGAGCGGCAGGTCTGTTCTCTCCACAGGAGTCTGGCAGTCTAGCTGATGTCAGCACTTGCTCAGGTCTGAGAGGAGACAGGAACTGTAAGAAGTGCTGTAGGTGTGTCAGATGTGCAGACTGAAATAGATCCACTTAGAATGGGATGTTCCTCCACATACATCCAAAACGCTTCCTTTTCTGATAGCTGTGTATATGAAAGACCAAGACAAAGCACATCATAAGTATGAAGTGGAAGCAGCCAAACAACTCACCTGCAGTGTAAGCTTTGATGAAGCCCAAACACACTCTAGTTTTGGACCATCATTACAACAGGTAAAGTAAAAAATAAATAAATAAAATAAAGAGTCAGTTTTCTGATAAAAGGTAGTTGAGATAACATAAGTTGTGAACTGGCACTAAATAAACAAACCGAATTTGGTTTAATTGAACCTTGAGTTTATTGTAAGCAATACAGTATAAGTGTAATATTTATAGAAATATCACCACAAGTATTTTTCTTCATATTATACAAAAATGCCTTTTATACTGCTCTTTTCATCTTCTCATCAAGAATGACCAGCTATCCTATCTTTGTTTTAGACCATCCATGAAACACATTGATGTCCAGAAGAAATTTCATACAGGGACACTATTCTTAAACACATTGATTGCACTGGATTGTATTAAGGTAAATTAGTTTCATTTAGTCTAGAATATTTGACATTTTTATTTTGGATTGTGTTTACATAATGTTTCCTTGTGCAACCATTTCCAAATTACTCAATACTTTGTCTTGCTGTATTATAGGTCTTGTAGGTTGGATAGTACAACAGTTGAACATTTGAAATCTGCAAGTTCTAGACTGTATCCTTAATTACAACTTTTGCACAGGATTTCTGGTTCATAGCCTCTTACCAGATTTCCTGCTGTCAATTGTACTGGCTCCAGTGAGATAAGATAGGTCATTTAGCAACATAAATAATTAATGGCCTTGAGAGGTGTTTGAGATGATTCCTATGGGTAGATTTAAGCTATATCTCTAAACCATGTCAAACCAATTTGGCTTCAAGCAAGGACACAGCACAGATGTGTGCATTTTTGCACTTAAGGACACTCTAGATCATTATAACACCCAGGGCTCAATAATGTTCATGTGCTTTCTGGACCTCTCTCAAGCACTTTGGTTAGATTCGGTCATAGTAAACTTTCTGACAAATGACCAAAAAAGGTTTTCAAGGATACCTTACTAGAATACAAATGTTTTGGTATTCTTGCTAGACCATGAGGGTAAAATGGGATAATTATCTATGACTTTTTTTGAGCATTGAAATTTACCAGGGTGGAAGTTTATTTATTTTCTATTAACTAGGCAAGCCAGATTGACATTTTGTAGCACTCAGGTTTATTTCAACACATTTATCTAGGGCTGCTTGCATCCAATGTGTTCAGAGAAAGGACGGCCGTTGAGCAGAACTTGTTGATCTGATTGGGTGAAGGGACATATAGTGCCCGCCTACCAATGTTTTATTTTAGCCAATCACTGTAACAAATGAAATAGCAGCATATGCCATGAGTAACCACATCAACTTATGCTTTCATGCTCTTGCTGTTTGTCTTTGAAAAATGCTTTAGTGGATTCTAAGAAAAGAGATGTGATAGCAGCAGCTATTGTTTTCTATTATTTTGATTCGTCTGTGGCCTCGGCAACCCTTGCTTTCAACATGTACTACCTTGAACCAAACTATTGCAACATTTTTTTTTACTATGGACCTGGCTTGAAATTGAAATAAAAATATATCAAATGAACTCCCACATACTACAGAAAGTTTTCCAGTTGGTAGGTGTATGAAAAAAAGACGAAACAAATACAGAAAATGCTAATCTTGCGCTGCAGACTGCCAAAGACCTAAAATAAAAGTTTTGCTTTCAATAGTCCTTTTTCTGTTTACCAATTGAAGATACAAATTAGACCCAAATCTAATCTACTGTATGTATGTAGAGAAACAGCAAAACAGTCTTTTTTTCTGGTAAGCTGCGTAATATTAGAGCCCCACTGACACCCGGCAATCAAACTGAGGGACTATGCATCCTCTAGCACAAAAAAGCCTCCATCGAGTCATCTGATCTCTTTGCAGCTGTCAGACATCGTCAGAACTTCCAATCAATCAGATCAATTCCACTAGCTTCCTGTTGGCTGAGACAGACATGGAGTAAAATACGGCAACAGACAGAAGACAGAGCTAGAAAATGAGGAGCAGGACAGATGGACTGATAAGGGTAACTGGAGATGAATCAGAAGATGAGAGAAGGAAATGGAAAGATGAAAAGATGTAGGTGTAAGGTGAAGGTAGAAGACAGATAAGCAAAGGATGACTGGATGTCAGAACACTGATAAAAAGCACAAGGTCATGGTAGAGTTTGGAGATCACAAAATGAGAACATGCCTACTACCGTGCATGGTATATTATTCCTCCACTCAGAAACCTGCGAGTGTCAATCTCCTCATTCAACGTCGCTGTTTCAACATTCTCTGTCCTTCAACTCAAGGAACAACACTTTTCTGGCAACCAACACTTTCCCTCCTACATGGACTATTCGAGAGTAATCAGACTTCCAATTACAGCAGTGCCCTCAGAGTGGGGTTGTGTGTCTGTGTTTATGCGGGTCACTGTGTGGTTGTGTATGTAAACATGTGTTGGTTTCTCTGCAGTAAAAAGGGAAAAAAAAAAAGTTTACAGAAACAGAATCAGGTTCCTGCTGGTGCTCCCTCCCCAACTAGAATATCCTGCTGTTTACAAGCCCATGCCTTATCTGGGCATCAAGCACCGACATTTCAACAAAAACACAAAAGCAAACAGATTCCAAAAAAAAAAAAAAGCAAAACCAATATTTTTTTGTGGCTGATTCATTTTAAATTTGTCTTTATGTTTATTCGTGGACAAAAATTTCTAGAAAAAATAAACATAAAACATTGTTTGATGAATTTATAAACTTACAAAATAAACTTACATTCTTTTATAATTGAGGTAAAATATGACTGTGCAATCTAATTATTTGGTGTGGATAAAAATGGCAGCACATTTAAAGACATCTCGTTTCCCAAATGGGTTGTACTGAAACACAGTTTCGCCTTACTGTAGTGCTAACCTTACCGTGTTTAATTTTCTAAGAAAAGCAAAAAAAAAAAAAACAGGAGAGTGTGAAGCTTGCATATAAAGCAGCTTTCTAAAATCAGACCTTTTGAAATTTCTGTGTATGATTGCAATTAAATATGTAAATGTTTAAATTAGATTTGAATATAACTTGGATCATCAAAAAAAATAAAATAAAAGAAGAAAAGTTTTCGGATTTCATCAATAAAAAAAAGTCTAAAGAATGTGGCTTGGAAGGTTTTTTAAATGGTTACAAGCAGGTAAAGAAAAAAAAGCTAAAAGTGTTGTAATTAAAAATAAACTTTTTCTTTACCTTTTAAGCTAATATCCTGTATAGATACCTATTCGTTAGTAAAACCAACAACCCTTTATTGCAGAGTAAAACGTGAAGCTTTTTTATACTAATCTTAAAAATTACAGCTTTCAGATATTCAAAGTTCAGTGTCACAAAACATTTAATACTGCATCAATAAAAATTGATATTTTAAAGCAGTCTGAGGAGTAACTCAGTTTTTATGTGGCCCACCTTTGAATTATGCATCACTGCAGTGTGGCAATTGTCCTGTGTCACTGTTGAGGTTATAGAAGTCCAGTTTTTTTATAGAATTTTGTTTTGTTCAGTCTGGTAATTCATGATCCTCTTGACAATACGCCATAGATTCTTTATGGGGTTCAAGTCAGACCAGTTTACTAGCCAATTAAGCAGACTAGCACTATTGTAACTGAACCTACTTTTTATCTTTCTGGCAGATTAATCGTGTAGCAGGTCCAGCTGTAAAATTAAATCAGCATCCCCATAAAGCAGAAGGCAGCAAAAGGTGCTCTAAAATTTTCAGATAGATGACTGCATTCACTGTGGACTTCATGTAACCCAGAGGGCCAACGCCACCACATGAAACTGAATTCCAAGTCACCACCCACACCGGTAACTTTACACTGGAGTTCCAGCAGCTATTTTTTTCATCTGAAAATACAACTTTTCATTTCATAACAGTCCAGTTCATTTTCAATTTACGTCATTTAAGATGCTTCTGGTTCAGAGATGTCAAAAGCTACCCAATATTCATGCATTTTGTCCGACAATCCTCTCTAGGCTGTGGTTACTCTTGTTGCGTGCAAAACCTTTCCTAATACAGATTTTTCTTCCAACCAACCTTTTATAAATATAACAGTTTCCCAGTATTCTTGTTATGGCTGAAAAAAAGTTTTTTGTTTTTTACTATATCCTTCCTTTGAAGCTGTACTTTTAAGGAAGGATAGATAGAAGATAAGTTAGACTTACTTTTAACTCAGCTTAACTCTTGATTGTGTATTCCATTTTTTGATTTTAGTTCAATAAAACATGCAGACATATTCCATCAAAGTATTATTGGGCGTATTCTGATAGCCTGTGTGTTTGGTCTGTCACTTTTTTCACCATCTTCTCAAACCTTTTTTACTTTTTTACTTCTTAGCCAAATACTATCTATATATATATAGATGTACATAAACAGTTGTGGTCAAAAGTTTACATACACTTGTAAAAAACATGATGTCATGGCTGTCTTGAGTTTCCAATAAGTTCTACAAGTCTTATTTTTCTGTGACAGAGTGATCGGAACACATACTTGTTTGTCACAAAAACATTCATAAAGTTTGGTTCTTTCATAAATTTATTATGGGTC
>JAUZNJ010117948.1:0-19409 GCA_034780135.1 Jordanella pulchra | reverse complement strand
CAAACTACCCTAAGTGATAGTATTTATGGTCCTGATGTCCCCAAGTTTTTATCATGTCATTCTATCTCCTTATTATAAGTTTTATTGCAAAAATGGATAAAATGTCCCTATCTCACAATGTTAAAGAATCCTTTAAAAAATTCCTGTATCCGGATCCTGATCCAGATCACCAAAAAAAGTTAATGGATCTCTCCTTAGCCTACGACACAACTTTGGTAAAATTTTCAAGCAAATCCATCGATAACTTTTTTCTGTAAAGTTGCTAACAGACAACCAGACAAAAAAACAAACAACGCAGCGCTACCGAAAACATAACCTCCTTGGCGGAGGCAATGACATTTGAATTTGGTTAAAAAAAATAAAAAAAAAGGGGGGGGGCACTTACAAGCCTGAGACTGTGATTGCAATTTTTTTGTAAAGAACTGAAGAAAATACAGTATATATCCTGGCTGATCAAAATAAATTTAAGTCTATTCAGAAACTTTGTATTGTGGGTTGACTATAAAATCATTTTTTAAACAACCGGTTTCAAAAAACAGAAAAAAAAAAAAACTAGACTGTATAATGAACTGCAAAGTTAAGGAGCAGAATATTTAAATGCTGCCTTTAACATCGGCAATATATCCATATCCTGAAAATAGCGTATCCTGCTTTAATAATTAAATGTAAGAAACTAATATATAATTCTATTCAAAAGCATATTTTAATATTTTCAATGACATAAATATCCCAGATGCTTTCAATAGATATGGGGTTTTAATATACATATTAATAATTTTATTCTTGACCTTCAGAGCAGCTTGACTATAGGCAAACCATCTCCTGTTAGAAAGATCAGTTCCCGTATAGCAAAACCTGACTTAACTTGAAAAAAATGTTAATATCTTAGCTATTACATTTTCATCTTTGGAAGAAGAGCTACATTTCTCTGATAATTTTTTTAGTCCAGAATTAACCATTCCAATAAGTCCAAAGATATCCTCAGTTTTCAACAGTTTCTTTTCATTTGTAATGAGTTTTTCATGCATCTGCTGCAATATCTACCCTTTCTTGTAGTCTCACATATGTATTATTGTAGCGTAGTTGGGTAAATAGCACCAACTCATTGCATGCCTGCACTTAACACTTATCTAAAAGCAACACTGCTGCTTTCTGTGAATGCTATTAGGAATGCTGAAAGCATTTCTGTCCCTTTGGAGCTTATTACCCCACTGTAGTGTTTAAAATCAGGCTTCATATGGCTCTACAATTCTTGAGAAAGTGCTGCAAAAATCTTTTTCTAAAAGGATGATTATAACATGTAGCTCATTTTCAAAGTCAATAATACCGAAGAGGTTAAAAATAATTACTGAAAAATGTTCGGCATTAACATAATAACAGATTTTGCGTTGATGCAGAGACTTTTGCCTCTTTTTCACCGTCTCCAGGCTTCTTTTTGAGCAATCCCATCACTGCTTTTCTTCTTCTGGCCCAGTGCCTGCTTTTTAGGGAACTGCTCTGGCTCAGGGCTGAACAAAGCCAAACAGGGCAGAGAGGTGACGTGAACAGACTGCTGGTCATTGATTAGTAATGGGTGGGATCAGCCGAAAGTTAACAGCAGCTCGATGGGAAGAAACGTTGGCCGAGGTAGTAAAGACTATAACAAGCCAGAGATTTTAAAGTAAACAGCAGTGCAAGGAAAAGCTTAAAAAACAAAAACACAAGAGTGACTACAAAACAAGGCCACAATAGTGAAAGAGAATGAAGCTAAAAGCAATGTGTTGGTAAATGTTTAGTTAATTCACATGTTCATACTTAAAAGTTATGTTTTGTAGTTTATAGCAAAATTTTTATGTTACTTTTTTGTTGTTGTAGTTATTTTTATTTTCTTTTTTACAATTTACAAGTCATAAACCATGTTTAAGCAACTAAATTCATGTTATGAAACATGTTTGTAAAACATGTTGGCAGGCCTTGCTATTGTAAATAAGCTAGTGGTATTCCACAGTGAACTACTTTATCAGGTATTACTAAGCATCTAAGAACAAACAGAGACAAAGTGATGTAACCCTGAACTATGGAAGCCAAAGAGGTGAACTGTGAAAAAATAGATTTAAAAAATAAAAAATCCATTTATCATCCAGTTCGTAAGTCAAGTGCAAACCATGAGGCTTGATGAAAAAAGGGATGTCCTGAAACATTAATGAAAAAGGGGCATTTGTCATTGTCCCCATAAAAAAACAAAACAGTAACATTAACGACAGCAGCAAGGAACCACTGGAGTTTGCATTTGTCTTGAAAAATACCTTGTTATCATCTAGCATGAACAAAGTATGGCATTATGACATCATACGTAAATTTGTTACAATAAAGAACAGAATGTAACTGACTCATCTCTGACAGATATCCAGAGAACATAACATTCTGGCCATTCTGTGAGGCTGGCCAATAGAACCACTGTCTTCACACAGTCCCATTGAGATACCTTATCTTACAGCTGAGCTCCACATTCAAGCCAACAGTTTCTGCAAAACAACAGAACACTGCCTTTTTTAATATCAAATATACTAGGATACTGCAATGTATATATAGGGTATACTATCTAGGTAGGTAAAATCTAAAATCCAGGTAAAACTTGAAAGTCCTCCTATTGGTTTATAAGGTTTTCTGTGTCTGAGGAAAACAGGCAGGGTCCTAAAGTATCAAAAGCAGAGGCGAATATTAACAGCAATATACTGTATATTTATGGGCAATGTATAATATACATTATATTATATCCAAATATAGATGTTTGCAGACAGTCTGGTTCATAACAAAAAATATCTACCTATTAATTCCAAACTAGAGACACATCCTAGATGCACTGTTTACAAAATGATATAACTTTTGAGTTTAAAGACTCGATCCTGACACTTTCTAGCCTTTACGGCTCTGTCCATTGAACATTGTTGGTCAGAAACAAAAATAAAAAAAAAGAATCTATTTATTTTTCCCAGTCTGTGAATACAGCATCCTAGAAGCAACCAGGTCAGACAGAAAACAACACTCTTTGTGTTCTGAAGCTGTCACTGAAAGAAGAAACTCCAATCTTGTTATTCTCAGCATCAATAACATATTCAAAGGTGAAGCCAGAGGAAGCACCGAGATGTTAGAAGCTATTTCAGAAAAACCATGAAAGGTCACTTCTAGAGTTCATTGGGGTTGTGAAAAACCAGAGAGACAAATACCTTTACAGGATTACAAGAAGGCTAAAAGAAGTTAAGAAAAGCTCTGCTCTATGCTTTTGAGCTTTTAGTCTCTGCCTAGATTTTAAAAAGTTTGCTTTTCTTACATGAGGAGAGAAGACTGCTTTAGCTTCGCCCCTGCTTCCCCTCCTGTTGCAAAGAAGCTTAAAGCTACACCTTCTATATATATGAGTGCAACCACAAGGCAAGTAGTCAGAGTAGAGCCTCACTGCATGGATTTAATCAAATGGGTGATAACCTGGTAATTTACATATAAAACCCTTCTGAAATTGTCGTAAAATGTATGTTTAATCATTTTTGGGAACACAAAAATACACAGGTCAGTCAGACCCCTTTTTATTTCTTGAATTTGAATTGTGGATTACAGATACTCTTTCTTAATTGTGCTGTTTAAACACAAATATTGCTATATTAAAGTCATCTGCTTTCCTCTGCCTGTGAGCTCCCTGTCTGATCCTGAAAAATGACAATGTAATTTCTGCTCCATTTATTCCTCATCCCAGAGCCAAGCGTTCTCATTCACTCCTCTAGCCTTTACAGACTCCCCACCCTTACCTCTCATGCTGAGCCAATATTGTACTTAAATCTCATGCTCCGATTGTCATGGATGAACCCTGTATGGGACAATTAGGTACACAGCATAATTATATTGGCACCCTGTGTCCATGCAGAACACCCTTTGAAAAGCTTAAGTGTTTACATTGAGAGAAACCCAAATATAAATTTCAGTCAGTGACCAAAGTCTGGTATACTGTACGGAATGATAAACACCCCCGCCCACCCGCCAATTCCCCTGTGGTGAGATTATTATCTAAAGTATGAAAAAGGTATGTGCATCTCTGTTACGAACAACTCCAGGGTTATTGAGCATAAACTGTACCACGCATAAAGTAACAAAGTGTAGACATCCAAAAGCACCGTTTTGTTAGAAAAGACCCACCTTGATGGCTTGGAGAGCTCCGATTGGTTGATTGTTGGAAGCTTGGACGAATGAGATCAGACTGTCGATGATTGGAGGAGCGCTCTATGTTGTCCTGCTGAAATGGGGGGGAAAGGATAGAAATAAAAAAGCAGTCCTCGTCAGTGGCCATTAAAAGGAAAATAGAAAAACAAACTGTTTTAAAGCTGTCATTTGACTGACGATAGATTAGGGAAAAGTCTTTGCGATGTTGGACACCAACCAAAGATAATAACTGCTATAGAAGTGATCTTTAACGGTACAGAAGACACAACGCACAGAGCACTTGATGTAGACAGATGAAATCATGTATATGTATGCAAAAATAATTTATTTCATTTTTTTTTTATTTTAGCAATACCTTAATCTTATGTTAGAAATCAACAAGAGCAAAAATGTTGATGCTCAAAATTGAAGCCCATCTATTTGAAGAAACAAAATACATGCTGATATGTTCACACTTGCTGCCACCCTTAGAACATTTTTTTCTAACTGCATTTTTTTTTTACCAAAACAAGAGCATTAGCAAGGTCAGAGAATAGAGATCATTTAGTCGGGCTGTGTCAGTCTGGTGTGTCAGGATGGCCGAGCAGTCTAAGGCGCCAGACTCAAGGCATTGTTCCTTCCCCGCACGGAGGTTTCTGGTCTCCAATTGGAGGCGTGGGTTCAAATTAAACTCCTGGCATGGTGACTTCCATATGGGCTGTATGGTGGCACAGTGGTTAGCGCTGTTGCCTTGCAGCAAGAAGGTTCTGGGTTCGGTCCCGGTCTGGGATCTTTCTGCATGTTGCATTGCGTGGGTTCTCTCCAGGTACTCCAGCTTCCTCCCACAGTCCAATAACATGACTGTTGGGTCAATTGGCATCTTTCAATTGTCCCTAGGTGTGAGTGTGTGCGTGCATGGTTGTACGTCTTTGTGTGCGTCTATGTGTTGCCCTGCGACAGACTGGCATCCTGTCCTAGGTTTACCCCGCCTTACGCCTATAGTCTGCCAGAGATAGGCACCTGTCCAACCGCGACCCTGACGGATGAAGCGGGAAAACATGGATGGTCTGGTAAAGAGATAGTAGAGCTCAATTTCAAAGGCGGACTAACATGTCAATGTCATCAGGTGAGAACCAATCGGATCACTAGGGATGTGATGCAAAAACTCCAATTGACGCACTCTGTTTTTGTAATTTTGTAGTCTCTGAAACATGGATGGTATGCGAGGGCCTCTTTGCCTATGCACAAATCTTTACATCATCCACACAGTACTTGTTCACTTCTACTCTTTGCTTCATCTCAGCCGAAAGGTTTTAGAGAAGGTTTCATAGAAAGTAGGTTTGGATCATTCGCTGACAGTTCCCCCCAGTGACCAAACCACTTAAGCTTTTTTGGTAGCACCATTAGATTTATGGTTGAAAATATCATGGCATGTCAAGCAGTAAATAGTGCAAATTAATCCAACAAGGTTCATGGGAGCCACTAAAAGAGAATCAAGCTGTCAGAATGACAGATATCTAGATTGTGCTCTTTTTTATGTCACTCTCACCTGGTGAATATCGCGAAAAAGCTTTAAGTCTCTTTTGGCACTCAGCTCTAATTACAACCTAAATAACAGAGGAGTTACTTTAAATATGCCCAAGCAGCTATTTTCTTATACCTTAATCCTAATGTAAACAGGTAAACACGCATCTCTATAATACTTATTTTGGTGTAATATATTATCATGCAAATTTTTGAGGTGAGGAAATAGACCTCTGAGTAATTTAATAAATTGTTCAGTAAGTGTTTAAAGACAGTTTGCTTAAAAGACTCAAAAGACAATTGAAAGTAAAACTACATAAATAACATATATGAGAGTAAATCGTGAGGTAACTTTATATCTGAAGCTTAGTTGTGACTGAAAATGTACAAAAAAAGGGTCTTGAGAGAAACGTTGCTCTCTGATGTTCCAGTAGGCCTGGATTCTCAGTATCAAGGCAGATCAAGCATGTGCTGTCAAACATAACATTTTTAGGTGAGATTTTTGTCACAAAAATTGAGAGAATTGCAGCTAGCAGGCAGTTCAATGCATGCAAGTAAAAGCCAGCACTTTTTCACTAAAAGATTACAGTACGGTCCAGCAAAAATGGACTTTAGACCAGTAAGGTATCAAGGTCACGAAAAATCTGAAACCCCCAAATAAAACACCCACAAGCCTTTGGTTGGTGCAAAGGGAAATCGAAATAAAACCTCAAATGCAATATTGGTTAGAAATCATTGCAATTTTAATTTTTGGCAAAATCGTTTAGCCGTACCGACTACTATACTGTCCATTAAGTATTTTTGAATTTCAAGTATTTTTGAATCCTGCTTAAAATAGTTTGAACTCATAAGGTTGGGAAAAGGTATATTCAACCTCAATTCAATCTCTGCCAATGTTTGGTGCATGTTTACTAGAAACTGATTTATTGTGTTGTTTTCACTGCTGTCTGGATAATAACCTACATGTTCATGAACACACACGTTACCAATTGGATTTCACTCTATATTACAAACAGAAAAAGTTTTGACACTAATTTCTACACTGAAATCTGATGGAAGTGAAGCATCAGACTACAAGACGCCAAAATAATAAGATAGGACAAATGTGCAGTGCTTGTTTTTTATGTACCTGGGATAAACACATCAATGGCTGTTACCTTTGCATTTTCATATATGTGCAGCTCTGTCTCATGGAGTGAAAAAAAAACACAATAACACTTAAAGACCCACAGACACTCATGTGATCCTTAAGTCTTTAAAGAGGGCTGTAATGGGACAGAACTCAGGCCAAGTTTGGACAAGGGCTCACAAGAATCCTTTCACAATAAGGAAAGTTAAAAGGAGCTCTGAGGAGTGAAAAAGCTGGAGGTTCAGAATTTTAAAAGGGGTCAGGAGAGGGTTATAGGCAAGGTTAAGGACTTGAAAGCAGGGAATTCAAAACGTTGTGGAGGTTAAGTCTGAAACAAAAAAAACTCAGGCATATACTGTATGTCCAAACTACGCTTTCTAAAGAGGTCATAATCTGGCTGAATGTATGACCGCTGTTTGGTAGAGAACTAAACTCATCAAGAAGCTTTAGGGTGAAAAAGAGCCCCTGCAATGCTCCCAAAACTGCTGGTTCGGGTTAAGCAACAAAGGTTTGTACGGGCCAATGATGTCATTTCATTGCACTGCTAGGTTGTTTTAGGCAGTTGTCTAATTTACAAGTTGTATAACTGGAAAATGGGTCATACTGTTTTCTGGCACACCCTGTTGAATCTAAAAACATGTTTTATGTGAGCTTAGCATTCACATTCTGCAGCTTCACCCACCTTGGGCATATGTTTTTTCTTATTTTCACTTCAATCTCATTCCCATGTTTTACTTACCCCCTATGCCCACCTATCCTGTCACCTTGAAATTCAAAGCTATCATTTGTCAAATAATTTGTCAGAAGAAGATAAGAAGGAAAGTTTGGACTGCTATCAGTTGCAGTCTTTAATCATTTGGTGTGAAGAGATGAAATATTATATCTTTTTTATTTCTTATATTATACATATTTAATGTTAACATTTTGTCATTATTGAAATAGTAGAATAGTTCTTCATCTCAGTAACTGTGCATATGTTCCAAAGGCAGTTTTGTTGCTCATTTCTGATGCTAAGTCCAAAGTATTCCAGGAAGTCTAGCTTAGATGGCAATCAGATTATTTATTTAAGAGTATGAGATATCTTGGAAGACAATCCTTGAGTCGCATCTACCTACTTTAAGGTACTTTATGCAATCTAAATAAATGCATTGCAGTGACACAGTAACGTTATGCGGTATAGCAGAGAAAAAGTATTTCAAATGTACACTAAAACTGTTCCCTGGAGTCAAAATATATAAATATCCAAGCAGGATTCAGAAAGATCACTTTATTTTTCTTAGTTTTTTTCTTATCCTTATGCATCCCTTCACGTCATCGCACATTTTCCCATCGATCATTGTTTACATAGACACAGTGTTATAGGATTGAAAAAGTATGGCCATCCTACCATGCATTTTAACAATGAAGTATACACAATCTGACCACCACATAAGATTGGGCTACTAAAGAAAAGTCTAAAGTTAAAAATTAAAGAGCAGCCGGTCAGTTACACCATGTAAGCTGGACATTAGAAATACTTTGTTGGCTGCTATTACATTTATCACTATCACTTAATCTCATACTACTCAATACAGAAACTTCACTTACTCAACATCCTGGGAGCCTGAAATTACAAATAAAAAGTCATCACTAATCTAAAGTTGTCAACATTACCAATAAAAAACCTCAATTCATTTTCCTAATTTACATGTAACTTTTGTCAGCAAAAATATTTAGAGTGAGAAATATACATATATTAATCACAATTTTGTTATACCCAAGTTTAAAAAATGAAAGAAAAATAAGCCTACACAAGTTTGGAAGACATTTAATGTTGAGTGTAACACCAAAATGATTCAGCTTTATGCAGCTCTCACGCAGCAAGACTGAATGTTTATCCAAGTGATCCAACAAAGATTTAGAGGGGCTGACTGCTAGTTTAGAGAACATCTTGTTTCTTTGGCAAACATTCCTTAAGATCTGCTTACACAGCAGTTCAGTGTCTCATTAGTTTTACTTCAGCATATAAAGAAATAAGTATCATTGCTAAAAACATTAGCACAATGTTTTACATGTTTCAAGCATTGATCATCACCCAACTAA
The DNA here is from genome assembly GCA_034780135.1 of Jordanella pulchra. NCBI lineage: Eukaryota > Metazoa > Chordata > Actinopteri > Cyprinodontiformes > Cyprinodontidae > Jordanella > Jordanella pulchra. The sequence continues at coordinate 10,507 of JAUZNJ010117948.1, read as the reverse complement.
CAATATTCTTCAAAGTTAGATCTTCAGCGCATCTTTGTATAACTCTATGTGGACAGATTAAAATGTAAAAACAATCATTACTGTTCAGTATGAATGTTATATGGATCACGACTTTAGTTTTATCAAGGAAAAAAAATCTTCCAAAACCCTGGAATTTCACACTGAATGGGTTTTCTCATTCAGCAAGTCAAGGTACATCTGTTAGAGCTGAATGGTTTGTAAACAGCCCAGTGTGTGTTTCTGTGCATGCAAACTGCTATGCATGTTTGCTTCTGTGCACTCGAAGGGTGTACATTACCCTCTGGCACTCCAGCACCAATCCAAACTCTTCACAAAATTATAAAAAGATCATGCCTACTTCTATCCAAGAGTTCAAATCTTCAAGCCTCAAGTAAATTAGATGATTTGTGTCTATAAAATAAAAGTGGGGATTACTTCTAAATTAATCTAAAGATATAATAGATGATTTAAAAGATTTTTTTACCTTCCAGAGAGAGATTGAAATTTAGGGTTGAACAATTTTTTTTCAAAGATTACAAATAGTCATTTATTTTGACCAATATTGTGATTTTATTTTGATTTTGCTTTGCACTAACCACAAACAAGCAGATGTTTCACACCAGGGGTTTCCTCTTTTTTATGACCTTGAAAGTTCGCTTATCCTGAGTCTGTTGATGGAGGATTTTACTGTTACTGTTCTGTGGAAAATTAAAATATTGGCATATTGAATTGCAGCCAAAATTCGACCATCGTGAACCCCCAATCTACTGTTATTCTATTGCTTCTACCAGATCAAGATGAGTATAATTTTCTTACAAAACCGCTAATTGTTATAATCAAAATTGACTAATGATGCATCATTAGTAGCAATTAATAAAGGTGAATGAGGGTCACCGATGATACGTTTTTGTTAATATGTCTGCAGGGATTTACACTTACGACATTGATATGCATCTTTAGTAAAACCTCTCTTGAGTTCATCAAAATAACTAGAGTAATTACCAAAGAGGATGAGAAATAATATAATGGCATTTTTTTTTTATAAATAATGCACTGAAAAATTGGATTTACCTGATAATTTGGATGATGAAGGAAGTAATCTGGACATCCAGCTACAGCCATTGTTGTTTTTGAGACCTCCCAGTAACTTTTTTAAGGCTGGACAACAAAGTATACAGGGCAGAACCTGTGGAAAGACATAAGGGAGAGATTAACTGAAAATTGTAGAAGTAGAAAAAAGTAATGCCACTAAGTCTGAAGAGAGAAAGAAAAAAATATGTGGTGAATGACTTCACAAAACAAGGAGGGTAATTTCTTAGTAATGAGCTGAAAAATCTGAAAGAGAACAGACTTTAACTGCAACACACTCAACCTGCTATAAATGCCAGGGATGTTACTGTATTGCTGTATGTCAAGGTTTTAAGTTGTTTGTTGCTAACTTGCTAAAAGAAGAAGAAGAAAACTTTTCTTTAATAGAAGGGAAAGTCAAAGACTCGGAACTAAAATATGCCACATAGCTAAAATAACATCAATTCGTCTTTTTTATGTTGACTTCTGGTATTAATGGAGTAAATATCATGTATAAAACTTAGGTTATTATGCTTTAAAATCACATACCAACCTACGCTTAATAACAATTATTATACAAGAGTTGATCTTAAAGTCAAAAGGCTACAAAATATCAAAATGTTTTGTCATGTTTCAGTTTAACATGAAAAGTTTGAACTATCAACTGACATGTGACCAATTTTACTAAAGCTGCACCAGCAAAGAAAACCCAAATATGGTTGAGTTTTTAAGGACGCCAATGCCCTGGCAATCCTCGGTCAAAACAACCACGTTTTAAACAGTGAAACTTTATTTGAACATCTTAAAGTGGGAAGCCTACTAACCTCCAGGCACTACTGCTGCTAAACAAACACCTGTAAACACTCAACCAAAAATACCCTGCCGGCATATTTCCAGATCTGAAGTTAGACCCTGGGGAATATTTAGAGCCAAGCGGCGCGGGCTCATAACTGTGATGGGCTTTTATACAGCAGTTCATGACCCTAGGTTCGTGTTTTAAAAACATGAGCTGCTGTTTCAGAGGCGGCTAATATTATCTCGTGTTTGCGTTCGCGGTTAGTGCTGGGTTGCCCATGTGGCCTTCCAGTGTTTATACTGCATCTGCGTATTTCTACTTTTACACAATGTCCTGCAAGGATAAGGGTTAGCCTTGATTAACAGAAAATGATTTGCAAATGAGTGAACATTTGTAAACAAACTATGATAAGATGTGCCTATATGTTAGAGTTGGGTTTATATCAAGAGGAGTTAACATAATACACAACATACGCATGTTTCACTGCTCATTGAATCAGCCCTATTAAGAAAATGGCCTTGTTGAGTTACAATAAATACACGATTTAGAAATATGTCACAACCTATATATAGAAGAATAAATCAGAATCAGAAATCTGTAAGTGAACTTCTAACTGGGAGCATAATGGTTGAAGAAGACAGAAAGGCGGTTTAGTAGCTCATAAATCCACCTACCAAAACAAACAAACAAACAAAAAACATCTTTAAACAAAGAAGGACTGTGAAGGGCTTGAAATCCAATCCCTGATCTTATCTATAACTTTATCATAGCTATAATGGAAGATCAATGTGAATTCAGTGCAGCTAATATTAATAAATTGGCATTTAATTATTCTCTCCTTAAGAGTTTGCCTTTTTGCCCTAACAGCTGGACAGGTTTAACTGAAGCATAAAAAATATACAGAGCTTCCTATGACCATAGTGCATGTATAGAGTTTTACCATTAAAAATTGCCCTTCTGACATCAGAGGAAATAGTAAGAAGTGGAAATGTTCAAAGAATAGGCCGAAATTACTCTGATACCAATAACTCCATATTATAAAGTTATTAAACTCTTGTGAAGGGATTCCTTTGAATGTCAGAAACAATTCATTTTCAATATATAATGCCAAACATGACTAGAACACATAAAAAAAACATAGCAGCATCCCTAAGAATACTGTATAATATGTAGATGAATGATTGATCCATGTGTGTAGCCTAATAGAATGGCATGGGAGGACATTTTGTCACTTTCACATTATTTACAGACAAACAGCTCATAAAAAAAAGCTAATAGCAGGCATGCTTTTCAAACAGGCACTCATTAAGGCCCAGAAATTTGGTCACCATCTATCTGGGGTAGAGGTATAAACAAGGTTATTTAATCTGGAGTAAAAAAGCAGGTGCAGAAAGATTGTATTTTTATGAGATTTGTTTCCTTAAAAGTAGATACTTTAACCGGTGGATGTAGCTCTTGAGAATTTGGAAAAAAACATAGAAAAGGGCTCAGACATCCCATGTAACTACAGGCAAAGTTTCAAAGTTCTTATACAAGCCTCAGCAATGCTCCATGATGAATATACTGATCCAACATGCACGCACCTACGCTTAATAGCTCCACTGACACAATCAAAGCCATTCCTGTGCAGGGATTAGACTTTCTCTGAGGCCTTTGATTCAATAATTTCCACTTGAACAGCGCTCTGGGATCTAAGCATCCATAGTCCTGACAGCTCAATTACTGTCATAGAAGAAGTAGGGGACTTTGGGGTGCAGTGCCTGTATTGAGCAGGGAGGTTACTGCTTTTGGATTAATTAAAGAAATGTTTGCTCAACCTTGCATAGGGGATAATGTTAGACAGGGAACTTAAAATGCAACGGTAGTTGTGAATCGTAAATCTATACAGTTTAAAGATGAGTTTGCTGAATTACATTTTTCCTAGTTTCTGTTGTGATGTTAAAAAATGTATATGTTTATAGTAAAAATAAAAGTAAATATTGCTGTGTGATATGGATTTTTCTAGCTCTGAAATGTTTTTTTTTAAAGAGACGTATCTCTTAAAGCAACGTATCTTGTCAAGCAATGATGAAGTTTTAGATCATTTTAGAAACTATATTTTATTAATCTGTGGAGGATATTGATTTTATATAGGTCTAACTTATGCAGTCACATCTGAGTGCAATATAGGTCTTCAGTCACTAGTTTGTCAGCTCTGAGCTGCCGTAGCACAATGTCTGCCTACATAAATTTGAGACCCGCTCCTGTATAATTACAAATAGCATTTTCTAAGGCAGCGCAAACATAAATATTGAGACTTTCAGTTCCTAGATGATGATGTAGATGATGTAATACATTACATTTCTGTCGATAAATTACTGTAGTTACTATGATGAGAGAATTATCTTTTTAGGGAATTCATCTACACAAAAGTTAATTTAATATACTGATAATGACGAAAGACTTTAAGAGATCTAATACAGCAACAACTTAATGGGTCTTTGTCCAAATGTAACTCTACGTTCATTGTTTCACTAGGAGCATCAAAACAGCAAGGCAGCATATTATTGTGTAACTGATCATTATAAAGAACCAGGGCCACATGCTTAGTTGGTCTATATAAATATCCCAATATGTCCTCACTTCTCAAGGGTCCAGCTTTAATAACCCAAGGTGAGAAACCCTGAAGAGATGCCAAAACAGAGTTCAGGGATCAGAGTAAGCCTTGGGTATTTAAAGTTAAGCCTAGTTGAAACTTTAGAAACATTTCGCTGAAGAGTTAACTTTTAGCAGAAGAGGAGACGAGTGGCTCTGAGCCGCACCAGAATAAATCTACAGCAGGAAAACTCTAAGGAGCGTCTAGGCTCTTTCTGAGTTTGCAACCAATCAAGTTTTTGTAGATATCTTAACTCCTAAAGCCTAATAAATTAAACAATTACAATAAAAACAAATCCTGATGAAAATACAACAGTTTCAAATCGATACAAGTGTGCATTTTCAGGCTAAAATAAAACTAAAGAAAACAAAAAAAGTATAATGAGTAAGACTAGAGGGGAAAAAACAAACATTACAAAACCCAGCCTTATGATATGCCGTCCAGTGATTTACGGTCTGACCATGCACTGCAATAAAGATAGCTTTAAAGTCAAGAAAAGCAGATTATTTAAATGTGTGTTAGGACACCTAAACACCCCCCCCCACACACACACACACACACACACACAGAAAGGACATGAAAGCCTCCCTCCAGGGTTTCACAGGGTCAAAAGGTGACTTATTGCCCTCGGGGGGTCAGGTGGTGTCCTGACTGTTTAAAGAGATTAAAGTAGGTGTTTTATCTCTGGATAGAGCTTGAAGTTTACATGGGTCAGCATCTACTTCACACCCAAAAGCTCCTGTGTGATGTTACCCCACGTCTGTCCAGTAGAGTTCAGATTCACTTCCTAATAACTGCTCAGCGTACTTAAAAAGAAGGGAAGAGACAATGTGATAAAGCATCAATTTTGAAATTTTTCTGTGACTCTTAAGGAGAAATCAGTGAAGAAAAGGGTGATTATGTGATTAGAAACTGTTATTGTTTGTTATTAACAATTCAATTGCAGGCAGGCAAATGCTCATTCAGGTTTTGTCACTGCTAGTGGTTCGTACTAGAGGGAAATAACTGAAAAAACACTCCTGGATACTTGTTGAAAAGGTTTAAAAAAGAAAGAAAGAAAGAAAGAAAGAGGGAAAGAAAGTCCAGTTGCCTCCATTTTAAGCTTGTTTTTTGGTTGCCATGACTAGGACGACTGAGAATTTGCACAGACATGTTAGTGTAGAGAATAATATAAACTGTTGAAAACATTATGAGGGTATTAATGATGCAGTTTAGTAAACTTCAATGAAATTTTTTGATAAAGTTAGCACATTTCACATTTAGAAGATTGCATGTCCTTAACCATAGAGTAACACGCAGTGATTCATATTTCCTTTTGTTTTATATAGCCTAAGAGGCTGACAGCTCAAATGTGATCTATGGAGTCCTGTTGCAGCCCTGGGGCATCCCAGGAGACATAGCACAGCTGGAACAAGCTTGACATCTCTCATCTTATACAAGACATGTCAAAGGCCTTGAAAGACACAGCGCTGCACCCAGGGGGTGGAGTGAAAGTTCTGCCTAAGGCATGATCATGCCAAATAGAAAGAAGAAGAAACATCTTTATCAGGCACTAATTGCTGACAGTTGCAGTACTTGCAGCCCGTGCCGATTAAACGTGAGTTATTTAAATGTATCTTAATTAAGGAAATGGCTTTTAGTTGCAGCAACTGTTTTTAACTGCAGCCTGTTTTACAATGTAAATAATCACGATTCCGGTGAGGGTAGCTTAAACACTGGCTGTGCATGATATCATCTCATGCATTATGATCTCAACAAAAGGGATTCTACCACTTTCATCTTGATGCACACACTTTATAAAACAGTAGAATAACAAAACAAGCAGACATATTCTAAAGCAATATCTCACTTTTAGACCCATGTAGATATGGGAAGATAAGGCAATATGAGAATCTGTTAGACAGTTACTAAGGTTGTAAGGTAAAATAATATGTTTAAAAATGAACCTAAGGACAAAGGGAACAAGCATCCAAAAGAGAAGACACTGAAGATTGAACTTCTGCTATGAAGCAACAGCAATAGGTTATTTCTTTTTCTTAAACTGTAAACATTTTACTATAAACAACAAAAAAATTTTTTTCATATTTGATTCACTAACAGATGTACCAAGAGTGGTTCCTCAAATTCTTTAGTATTTTAAGTTTTCTGGTTTACTTTGAAAAAAAGGCTTTGTATGTCATAAAACGCTATATTTCTCTTTTTGGAAACTTACAAAAAAAGATTAAATGCAATAAAGGAAAAGCACAATAGATTTTCTAGAACAGTTTATATCCATGTGGACTGAGAGGTTACCATGTAAAAGTATGAATGTAATAATGTTAAGGAATTTAGTTATTTTCTTTTTTATTAACTCGGTTTAATTTTACAAAGACAGATGGAAAAGGTAACAATTTATTACTTAAAAAAAAACTGAAACAGTTTGCTCCTAAGTTAATGAAAGGATGCAAAAAAAGTATAATGACAATGTGTATATAGACAACAAACATGGAATCAATAGTTAATCAGATTTTTTTACTGAAAAAAAATCACCTTTAACCAAATGATCTCAAACTTCAAAACAAAAACTGTTGTCCTAAAATGTCTGAACAGATGCACAAAAACACACACTCCCCCACCCACACACACACACTTACCAAACCCACCAAACAATCGTCACACATGCTGGTTCCCATTGCAACACACAACAGCCTCATCCCTCCCCCTGAATGTTTTTCCCCCGACCAGAGCCCCGGACCCTCACCCCACCCCACCCCTGATCTCACTCCTCCCCTTGCCTTGCACATTTCACTCCAAAACATGAACAGGATGTTCTATGAAGACAGAGCAGCTGCAGCTCAGGGTCTGTATGCTGTGGAGAAGGGAATAAAATCTAAGTATTGACTGAAAACCTAACTCAGGAGAAGATGAGAGGGTCTCCAATTATTAATTCTCAAAATACTTTATAATATCATCCATCAAACATGTCAGTAGTGGGAGCCCCAACTACTTTGTGTCTCCAATTCCTTTGTACAAGTAGCTACCTATAAGCATGCCCACAGAAATGGGTGTGTGTGAGTGTGTGTGTGTGTGTGTGTGTGTGTGTGTGTGTGTGTGTGGGGGGGGGGGGGGGGTTCAGTTTGCCAACAATAACCACAAAAAAAACACCAACTAAGAACAAATTTATACGATTCATATTTAGATAACATAAAATCTTGTTCTAAAATAACTTTATTCTACTTTGCAGTGTTGAATATGAACCCTCTCGTTGCCCCACCTCCAATTTCAGCCAAATGGTTTGGCCACTGATGTGGCTTTTTTAAGCTTATCAAGCTGCCTCAGCAAAGTACAAAATGCTTGCTGCACTGCAGGTAGAAACAAGAAAATATGGCTTGAATCTTCCCCTTCACTCTGGGTAACGCAGTGGCTCCACCACATTGATATAGAAACAGTACTGCAATTCTTGTCTCTGGGACACGCCTCGAGCCACAAATCTAGCTTAACTAGGATTCATTTTAACCTACAGATGAACAGCTCTCTCTAAATATTTTTAGCACTCTGAAAAACAAATAGAGTAATTTTCGTCAGGGATCTGGGAATTAGAATCACTACAGTGACTTTAATTGAAAAATATATGTTTTTAGGTAAGGTTGGAAAATGCAGTTTAGAAAAATGGACGTGAATTTTTCTAGAAGATGTTTCACCTGTCATCCAAGAGGCTGCTTCAGTTCTAACTGGTGCTGGAGAACTCTGATATAAATACACTGTAGGTTTGACCAAAGAATTAAGGGAATCCCACCTACAGTATATTTAAGAGGTGAAAAATCTTCTAGAAAACGTCACGTACAGTTGCCTAAACTTTCCAAGCTTGACCATCACCTGGATGACTGAGAACCTTCACAGATATGTTTTTTAGTTAAATTAATATAATTTCAACAAATATGAATGCCATGGGTAGGGGGTCCCACCAAGGCTGTCAGTGAGCCTGCCTATAAGTTTTATTAATTTATTCACATTTTTAAGACTTTTTTCTATTTTTTTTTTAGAAAGAGAAAATTTTGTTTACCAAAAAGAAAAGAGTTATCACATTTTAAAATCAAAGTTTTGGAGATCTGGCAAGTGTTTCTTCAGTAATGCAATACTCTGTAATGGAAGGAGAGAGTTTAACAGAGCAACATTGTGTTATGTTTCAATCAGCAGATTAGAAGGTAGTCACTCTTCACTAGGTATACTTGTTGTACATATTGATAAGTCATTAATTGGCAGACTGCATTATTTGGGAGCAGTAGCATAAAGCAGGGCTATAAGAGTGGGCCTGATGTCATGCTGGGGGAGGTTGAATAGCACCACTCTACTAGAAAAAGCTTTTGGAAATGTGAACAGTGTTTAATTGGATGAGGACGTCCTTCGTCAGCCAGGGAGAACCACAAGTTATGCAACAGCACAGATGAATGGACGAGGCTGGGAAGCAGCAACACCCATAAAGTTGGCTGCTGTGTTGGTCTGCCTGGGGCTAAGACAAAAATCTGCAACTGCAATATACCATAACCCCCACCCATTCCCCAGTGTAGATAAAAGGTAATAATGCAGGTGCCATGGGTTCATTAGTAAAACCAAAACAAACTGTTAAACCCAAATAAAGTTGACCTTGGGTTAAATAAAACGTGTCTCTTATCTAAATATCCAGTTAGAAGGAAATGGAGTAAGGACAAGTCTCAGTTTCTAATCACCTAAATGCACAAATATAGGTATTTGCAATGGTCTGAAAACTTAATGCTGTTCTATTTTTTCTTTTTAAATTGAAAATTTGTTTTAAAGTGAATACTCATTTTCTTTTTAATAACTGCATAGTGCTTTAATTCTCTCCGATAGAGAGAATTTTTTGTTTCTCGCAAGGCTGACCAGGCTGAGTGAACAGAGAACATGGACATTCCCATAAATCACTGACATGTTGGATTTGAAAGTCTCAAAAGGTAAGGATAAAGTAAACATCAAAAGATGTATACCTTATCGACCATACTGATTGAGTTAAACAGGAGACATATGTCCGATGTAAATATAGGACGTGCACTTTCCAAAGAATGTGCTTAGAGACTGCTGCTTTTCTTATATTAAAGTTGTCATAGTTACAGATATCAGCTACTGTAAAACTTAAATTGGTATGTCTAAAATTGACAAAACATTGACATCAACAATTGAGCATTCAGTTAAATTTTAAACATGTACATTGAACACTAAGCAACAGTTTTAAAAACTTTTTTCTTGGCTTATTTCACATTTCAACCTGAATTCTCACAGTATTCATCTTGTCTTGCTCCTGTCTCAACCATTCGAGAACCAACCCAATCCCGTTGCAGTATTAAGGCTTAAGGTAAGAAAAAGCAAGAGGTGGAAACAAACATAGTGGTGCAGGAGGATGCACATGAAGCAGATGTGATTGCATCTGTTTTCTTCAGAATCCACAATTTAATTTTTGAAAGAGGAACAGAAAGAAGCCATTTTTGGATGGCAAAGATCAAGGACGGACATTCAATATTTTGGTGTCAACAACTCAAATATTTTACTACCCACAATTTTCCTTTAGTGTAATATAGTGTTCTGTGTAACATTTTCCTCCAGTTAGGCATGACAGGATATGAGCAGTTTAAAACTATTCCAGTCAGATTTTTCTGTATTTTGAGAAATCAGGGGTATTTTACTTTTGATAGGGTGAAAACATAACATGCGAATGATCTGTGCCACCCTTATAACATCTGCTGGTGAATGTTATAATAGAAACATTTTTTTGATTTTGCTTTATTGCTGCAGTTATTCTATGCAGATAATCTACATCAACAGCAGATAAAAACAAACTTTACAATTTACAAAATCTCAGTTTCGTAGCCAACTGATTATGTTCATCTTGTATATGAAAGTTATCCCCCAAGCCCTGGGGGTCAACAGTCCGACAATTTTAACACAAATATGCAGCCAAGCACTGAAGCATCATCTGCTGTTATTGTATAGCCTAGAATGACTATATATATACGTAT
>JAUZNJ010117937.1:0-19410 GCA_034780135.1 Jordanella pulchra | reverse complement strand
TGACGCGTCAATATGTGACGCTGAGGGGACGTGCCCAAGCGTCAGTATATGACGAGTCGGGAGTGAGAATGCGTTGAATTATCCATATTTGTTTAAAACAAGCTTGTTTTCATTGAATGAAGTTACTCCCAATGGATAAAGTAGCCAGAAATTTTACTCAGGTAAGAGTACTGACACTATATTTTTACTCAAGTTAAAGTAAAAAGTACAATGCTCTAAAACTACTCCTAAAAGTATTTTTTTTAATTTACTCAAGTATATGTAACTGAATAAATGTAACTAGTTACTACCCACTTCTATGTAGCACAATGTAGTGACCAGAGAAACATTTAGCTCACCGTGTTGAAATGACACTCAAAATCTTTCCGTATTTCATTCACCATACAACAAGTCACATAAATTGCATTGTTTTGAGACAGTTGTGCTTTCATCTCTGTTAATGAGAGCACAGTTTTTGACTCAACATTAGAAAATGCCCAGTCTAAGTTAAATTAAACTAGGGTAATCAATTTCACAAAAATAAGCATCTGCCTTTCCTTCTCCCCGAAGTATGCGGTTTTACATTGGATAGAGCAAATACCCAGAGAAGGAGGACTGCACATACTCTCCAGCATAAAGTCCAGAGGCCTGATCTGAGGGCATCTGAATGTACACAGTGTCCCCAGGTTGAAGAGGTAGTACTGCACTTCCTGATGCTTGATCTAAGAAACCCTTTTTATATTCATCATATGTATACATCACAGGCTCACTGTTTCTCATCAAAGCCACCCACACATTTTCTCCCTTACAATGAATGTGGTAGGCAAAGTAATAAATGCCGGGGATGTCACAGGTAAAAATTCCCGTCTGGGGATTGTAGTTTTGGCGGCCATTGTATAAAAGCTTATCAAAAACAACTGGGCTGCCCACCGGTGGAAATGGAGTAGATGCTACAGCAGTAAATGCTGGCATTTCAAGGCCGCTGGAACCCATTACCTCAGCCCAACCTCCACCATATTTGCTCTTCTTATCATAACTTCCAGCTTTAACACCATCTAGTCCCGGGCCCATCTCTGAAAGTACTCCAGCCATTTCAGGTGAAAGAACGGGTTCACCTGGTGGTCCTGGTGGTCCAGGTGGACCAGGCTGACCTGGTTGTCCAGGGGGTCCAGATGGTCCCTCTCTTCCTGGGGCTCCTACAGGACCAGGCAGGCCAGGACTCCCTATGTCTGCAGGGCCTGGTGGACCAGGAGGACCACTTTCTCCTTTAGGTCCTGTGGGACCAGGAGGCCCAAGTGGTCCAACTGCACCATTTATTCCAGGGATTCCTTGAGGTCCCTGAATACCTCTTTCCCCAGGTAATCCAGCATTTCCTCTTAAACCAGGAGTTCCAGGGGGGCCAGGCATACCAGGTAGACCTTTTTGTCCATCAGCACCTTTAGGACCACTTGGTCCAGGTGGACCTCTTGGGCCTGGTTCTCCAAGTTCCCCGGGTAGACCATTCTTACCAGGTAGTCCTTGAGGACCAAGGTCACCCTTGGCCCCATCAAGCCCTTTTGGTCCTTCATCTCCACTCTCTCCTTTAGGACCAGGTGCACCTATACCTCCAGGTCGTCCAATTGGTCCTGGAGGTCCTGGTGGACCATTTGGTCCAGGGGGTCCAAGCATTCCAGGTAATCCACCATGACCCTTTTCTCCTTTGGGTCCTGGGGGTCCTGTTGGTCCACCCATTCCTTTATCACCTTTTGGTCCTGGAAGTCCTTGCTTGCCAAACCCTGGAAGACCTGGTTTTCCTGGCAGACCTGGCGGTCCTGGAAGGCCCTTCTCACCTGTCCTTCCTGGCTGTCCAGGCAGACCATTTGGACCTGGCTTTCCTTGACCAGGTAGACCTGGTGGGCCAGGCTCCCCTGCTTCCCCAGCTGGCCCGGGGGGGCCTGACTCTCCAGGATGTCCTTTATGTCCTGGGGGTCCTTGTGGACCAGGTAAACCATTTAACCCCGGTTTTCCAAAACCTGGCAGCCCTCTTGGGCCAGCAGGTCCAGGAGGCCCAGGAAGTCCTTTGTGACCAGGCTGTCCAGGCAGGCCCATCCCTTTGTCTCCTTTTGGTCCTGGTAATCCTGGCAGACCTGGCAGGCCTTTGTGACCCGGTTCCCCTTTGGCACCTGGTTGTCCTGGTAATCCCTGTAACCCTGGTTTACCTATTCCAGGAAGTCCAGGTGGGCCTTGGGGTCCCTGTCGGCCTGGTTGACCAGCAGGACCTTCTTCACCTCTTGGTCCTATTTTTCCTTGAGGCCCGCGCTCACCATTTACACCTGGTTTTCCTGGCAGTCCAGGCAAGCCTATTTTTCCCATTCCAGGTAATCCTGGTGGACCCGCAGGTCCGGGCTGGCCCTCTGGACCGGGCAATCCATTTCCTGGAGGTCCAGGAGGTCCTGGAGGTCCCATTGGTCCAGGTGGTCCAGCTGGGCCTTGTTCTCCCTGGGGAACTCCTTCCACTGCACTAGGTATTGTTAGACCTGTGAGCAGTTGTGCAGATGTTAGATATAGAAAGTACATATTTAAAAAAATACAGCAAAACATTTACTCTCGAAATTATTGCATGAAAGAGCCCCATCTTGTATAAAATATAATCCAAAATGATCTCCAATAACATTATGATCTAGCAGTTAAGCCTTCTAATGTGTCCAAAACTCCAATGGCCAATCTGAGAGTAAACAATTGTCCAGAGATGTCTTATTCTGGGACATCTGCCAAAAATCTTTATACCACTGATTGTCTGACTATCCCCAGATTAAACGTATGTAAATGTATGTACACACATCACAAGAACAGATAAATTTGTTCCAGAGGTGACAAGGAGAAGACAAATGTTTTTTTTAAGAAAGAATGTTTCATAATTAAAGCAAGAAATAAAGTGCAAAATTATTTAACGTTCTTAAAGTTTCCTTATAGCAGCCTAAATCCATGTACCAGCAACAGCAAATTTCTGATTGATCACACGTATTTTCTTGGACCCCTTAAAACCAAAAGTTCTGCCTCAAACACGTGTCAATAATATTTCAAGAACTTGCAAACCTGGGCAGCAAGAACAGAACATATAATAGGTGTCTAATTTCTCTGTTCTTATGAAGTGGGGCTAGACCTTTATGAAGACATATTACCTCATGTGAAGGACTGTGAATTTACCTCAGTAGGAACTCTGCTGCAGTAGTCATTTACCAAAGAGTTGTGTGGCTGGTTTACTCAATATTTAGGGATGTAATGAGTATCAAATTAACATTGATCAAAAAATGAGTAATAGTTTTCAGTTGGCTTCTCAGTGGCCATATCGGTTAGCTGACTAGGGCAAAGGTAGAAGGGCTTGAACCTTACTTCTAAAACAAAGAAATGTATTATACTATATAGAACAATGTAATGCAAGTTAGTGCATGTTTATATGTTCTACATTTCTGCAAATGTCTCCATGTATATGCACATGTGTGTTCAGCAGTGTGTTCAGAAACATTTCTAACCTTTTTCTTTACCACCATTGTAGTTCCCCCCTTTACGAGGATTTTCTTTGCCCTTGAGCAAGGGAATCTGTGGGAGTTCCTTCCTGTAGTGTGGATATTGCATGTAGGGGACTTCTTTGCCAAGGTACTGTTGCTGAGGAAAACCTCTGTTGCCCATGTTCATGTGTTGAAGGTGCTGCATTGGCTGGTATTGCTGAGGGTGTTGCTTGTGCCCATAGTAAGCCCCATCAGTCACAAATGGGAAGACAAAAAGCTGGAGCAGAACAATGAAGAGGGGGCAAAGAAGGCAAGGCATGACTGAAGCCTGTGCAGAAAGAAATAACATAATTAGATAAGATACAACTGTTTTGTTGTCCTGGAGCTAATCTTCCGATTCATGTAAATAGATCCCTTAACATTTGCTTGAGACCTTACAAAATAGAACAGAGCTCTGTCTCCCTCTCTTGGACATTTTGAAGAACTACACATATTGCTTGTTAGGGCAGTCATTCAAAATATTGCATTAGTATTGTGCAAAGCTGTTATAAACAGGTAATATAAAGCAAAAAAAAACTTTTCAACTATCTTCATTTGATATAAATCCACACAAGAGAGAAAGAGAGAAATACATAAAGAAATAAAGAAATAAATAAATAAAGAAAGAAAGAAAGAAACAAACAAACAAACAAACAAACAAAAAGCTTAGGATCCGAGGAAGTTCGATTTTTGAGATATTATTTATTATGAAAGAATTTTTGCTTTTTTTCTGAGGTGTACCTGAGGTATGTTAGCTTAATGACTGTGTAAAGGTGACTTTTAGATGAATCGTGTAGTAACAACGATCCATGTATGCTTAGCAGCTGACTGCCTCGTGCATTTTAAGACAGGAGTGTAAACAAGTGTACAGTAGGTTACAATTTACAATAAAAGTCTACTCACACTGCTTTGTATTAAAGCCAACAAGTCAAATTCAGATCCTGCTTCGCAGAATTGATCTTAGTCTTTTCAAACCAAACCCAACTCCACTGTTATAGTAAAGGAAATCACCACTTCAGAAGGTAAATGTCCCAGTTAGTTGAAAGAGATATTGTTGACTAAAAGTATTATTGCTCTGCTCTCTCTGGTATGTCTGGCTTCTAAAAGCACCAAGACTAGGATCGTTTCTTCAAAGGCTATGTCTCATTGGAACAGACAGTCACACAGCAATGTCAAAATCACCAGAAGCTTGAGAAGAGCAAAGTTTAGGAGACTATCTCATTATCTGCTAATGTAGATGGTAGAATTCTGGATTTAAACCAAAAGTATCTACAAATTACTTAAAAACACTGTAAAAAGGTGTTATGTTTTTTTAGTCTTTTGAGAGAGCCATTATAGAGAGCCGAATCGGATGGTTAAGCATATTCAAGAGCTTAAACAGTGAGAGTTCTGCAGCAGCTTGGACAAAGTCAGTGTTTTCTAGTTAACTTGGCCTTCTAAATTTTGGCCAAAAACATTGTAGAGCGCCTATGTGTCTCTCTATGTGCTTGTAAATCTATTTAAAGTGTTGAAAGCACTCTGACAGATTTAGCAGCTCTTAAATCAGTGCGTTCATAAAACAGGCTATCTTTGTGGTCACATACAGCAGGTACAAAAGGCTTTAAACACATCAATGTTTTTCTTAGCAAATATATTTATAATATTCCTACTGACATGAAAATTCCCTGGAGATGCATTTAACAGCCAACGTAAACAACACATACAAAGAAATCAAGGCAAACTATACAAAATGTGTATATAAAAAAATCGAATGAAACAGAGAATAAGGAGAGAACATATTGACAGAAACGTATAAAATACTTTGCGAATAAGGCTTTCTTGGTAAAAAGAACTTCTGGAAACATTCTTTAAATATAAACTGGTGACATGATTTTTTTCTGATGGATTTCAATCAATTTCTCCACACAAGCTCCTCTGAGATTTTATTTTAAAGCTTCAATGTGCTTTTACCTTCAGAGGTTGAGTCTTTTCTACAGTACTCACCACTGTACTTTGAAGTCCTGAAGCTGTCTGAGTTTTCATTGACCTTTCTTTCAACTAACCTTTGAATGAACTGATACTGATTTAGTTAGAGCAGCCGGAATGTCCAGCATTTTTTTAATCAGCTGTACTATCGTCACAACAAATGAAATCAACCAACGTCATTTACAAATACCAAAGAATGTTTCCCGTTTTTATATTTTTCTTTGTTTTTTAAGTTTTGAGGAAACAAAAAACTCAGAGCCAGTACCAATCCTCTTGCGCAAAAACTTAAGTACATTAAGTTAGAAAAAGGTCTATCCGACTCAAAACCTAACCTTTTTATTTTTTTAATCATACCCTTTAGTCTGCTTATTTTTATATCACTCTCTTTGCATTAATAATAATTTGATTTACCTTTATTAAACTGTACTTGTGGATTTTTTAGAATAACAAAGGCTCAGGGTTGTCTTTGGGCTGTTAGGACTAAAAACCACACTTCTACACTGGAACACCCCATTAGCGTAATCATGTAGTGACTTCCCTCTACACTAATGCTTCAAAGTGAACACAATTCTTAAGATGGGAAATAAATATGAGGAAATTATTTCCATTATTAGTTACCCTGGCCTATTTCTTTTATAGCATTTAGGGAATTAATATCACAAATGTAGAACATTTATTCTAACTGCACAGAATACAAGAAAACTTTTTTTAATTAAATCCTCGATTATTTTAACATTTGAGAATAATATGATGTAGTTCCTCTATCAAGGTGCTTTTTTGTTGTTAAGTTGAATTTTCTAATCATAAAGTTTATTTAGTCCCAGTGTCGATATTGCACGAATACATTTTTCTTAAAAAAATATTAAAACTATCAAAAACGTGAAGCAAAAGAGAGGTAAAGGTTCAGAAAAGGATCACTGATGTATTCAATGTCATATGGATTCATCTTCTCACTAATTGGATGGACAGAACTGAATGTGGAAGATAATTAAAAAAAAACAACAACAGCAAAAGAGGACTTGAGAAAACAGCCTCCTATAATAAAAAACATATAATATTTGGAGCTTGTAAGTCCATTAGAAATTAAGACCTTATGACTATGATTATCCATATGTAAATATAGAGCAACTAATCTAATAGTTGTCTTTTTCCAAAAGCAATCCAGTGATCATGCCTGAGTAAAATAATTAGTCTTTCTAGTTAGATATATATTCTAGATATATATTCTGATATTAGTATCTACTGAACAAATAAATGATAATAATTAATATTTCTAATTATAATAATTAGCTTTTTTACCAATTGTGTGTTTCCATTTACATTTTTTTCAAAACTCTGATGTTTTATGAAGGTTGAACTTCATTATTCTGGACAGAGGAATAAAAAAATGGCATATAATCAAAACTACATGATTTTAAAATTATGTTCCGCCATTCCTGAACATGCTAAAACAAAATTGTTTCCCCAGTAATATGTAAAATGTATAATGAAAACATATTTGCAATTAAATAAAAATAAGAAGAAAAGGCAGACATTAAACAATTTTAAAGTGGTTTCACAGATACCGAGGAAAACTGGGAGCAGAAAGAATCCTCACTCCTAGAAATCCATCTGTTTGGTGTCTTGGCTCTCTATTGATTGTGTACTCACATGCTTGCATTCAAAAGCACAGGCTTTACACCCAGAGAGTGTCAGTTCTCCGGTGATAAATGTGACAGCCGTGTAAACACAGCAAGCACGGTAGAGCGTAAAATTCTCCCTGAAAAGCACATTCCTCAGATCAGTACAAGATGGAAATATTAAGCTAAGCTTCCATGTGTCTCCAGGAATTCGGTCCTACTGGGTGACAGACTTTGCTGACTTTCTATTTGTTTTCTGTACATCTGCTCTCTTAGATCTGCAGCGTTCAGCAGAATCAACCCTTTTTTCCTTCTCTCTCTTTGCTTGCCCCCCATTTCCTCTCTTTGCTTTGGAAACTCTCAGCTAGCAGCAGTCCCTTTCAGATTTCAGAGGAGGTCAGAGGAGTGCATGGTTTGTCACTTTAAAACATTTGGAAACAGACAAGGGCAATGTATAAGAAATTCAGAGGAGCACAGAGATGTTACCTTTTGAGAGTACCGAGTCCATGTTGTGAGTTTGTGTGTATAAAACAGCACAAGCATTTTTTATCTGAAAATAATGTTTACCTCAAATATATAAAGCAGTTTAAAACAAATTTAAGAGAGATTTCAGGTTATTCTGTTTGGTTCTGTTAAAAGGTAAAAAACCTGGAAATAATGGTAAACATCTCTCTGTATCTTTATTTAATTTAGAGTCAAGATGTTACATAAGATAAGAGCAGTTTGCCTAAACTTGTAGGATGATGTGAATCCTGAAATTAGTGGTATGGTTACATTGAGCTGTTATTTACGCAGAAACGTAAGCATATTTCCACAAGAAACTGATGAGGGAGGCTGTGTGCATTAAACAATCTTCCTTCTGAAACATTAAAGTGTTTTCAGTCAGATTATAAAAATAAAAAAAGGCAAAGTAAAACAGCTGCTTTACTTTTATATCTGACAGCTATTCTAACTGGAAACACTTGACATATATTTGTTTTTAAGTACATGTTCCCAGAGGTGGGTAGTAACTAATTATATGTTCTTAGGTACATTAACCAGAATACGTTTTAGAAAAAAACACAGAAGTAGTTGTACTTAACCTTACTTTTTTTATTTAAGTAATAACTTTGTGATAGGAGTTCTACTCTTACTGGAGACAAACATCTAGTTATTTTACTCCCCATGAGTCATTCCAGTTATTCAGAGATCAGGTGAAGTTACAGTATACCGTAGAGATTGTCGCTGGAAGTTTTTCATCCTTCCTTTAAAGTTTGCATTACCTACTATAAATTTCTATAAGTTTCTGTTGAATAAAATGGTTTGGAAAAAAAAATTCTACCCCAATTTGTCATTTTGTAATAATGTTATCTATTTAGCTATTTTAATTTTTTATTTTTACCTTTAAACATTATAAATTTTGTTTTAAAAGCTGAACAATTACATACTTTTAAACAATAAATCAGATATCATGAGCCTACAATTAGCTAGCAATTGAGTAGCCATTTTACACAGTATTTTTTCACTCTTGGGTAATTTCTTAGATGACTACTTCCTATTTTTACCTGAGTTACAAAAATCTTAAAGTAGTACTACCTTACTTGAGTTAAATGTTTGGGGTACTCAACCCACCACCTGTTTTATATTTTGAGATGATTTTTGGTGCACCATATTCTACCACTATTTCCTGATTAACATAAATAAGTAGTATTTTTAGATTGGAATCTTTTTAAGGCATAAAACCTTAGCTTCAGCTTAAATCAAACTCTGGTCTCGGAAACCACTTGGAGATTTATGAAAACACTTTTTATGAATCTATTTATCTACTATCACATTTATACCAGGTGATTATTTACAACAAAATGGAAAGAGGAGAGGAGCCATCTTCAATAATCTTGTAAAACAGATACCGATAAAGGACAATGTGCAGCTGTCTGGTCAGGGCGGCTATTTGATTTAAAATCAAAGAGTTGTAAAAAAACAAAATAAAAATAGCAATTTATGTTAATGATTGTATTTTTACAGTGCAGTGTTTCTTCTCACACTCGGATCTTCCGGAAGAGAAACAAATGAGATGTTCCTCTCTCAGCATTTGTTTCTCATAGGAAGCTAATAGGTAGTGCACCACCTCCTAACTTTATTTCATATATAAATCATTGTGCTTAATCCAGACCGCAGCTCATAACAAACATGATGAGGATTTTATGGTTAATAAAGCAGAGTCTAAAAGTGATTCTGGTCACTCTATGTTTTACTACAATGTTTTTTTAAGCCTATTTTAACCCCAGTGGAGTAGCTGTTAGCTTCAGCATCTGGAATCAACTCATTTAGATGTGTATAAAAAGTGAATTATTTATAGTATAAGAAATAGCAACCTCCAAACATTTTATTAGAAATTCTCCCCAGAAATCCTAAACTACCCCTTTAAGATGTCATCCAAACAACCTTGAGTTCCTCTTTGCTCCAACAATCATTTGTCAGATTTAAAGCTCAGAGCACTTGCATTTAATATCAAGTTTCCTATGGTCTTGGTTACTCAGTGAAATGGGAAAAACATTTGTAGCCCCTCGCCTCCCTGAACGCACCTTTTACCACGAGGCACCTTGTAAAATTAACAGCTTCTAAAGTCACATTGCAAACTTTCTCAGTCAAACAACCACTCTGCACGTAGTATTGGAAGACCGCTCCTCCACACACACTGCCACAGCTGTGCAGCTAAATGAGCTAAGTGTTTACCCATCTTTCATCCCCCCCATCCTTTCCATGCCATCAATCTTAGTCTTCATGGCATTCTTTAGGTCCTTTTGTGCTGTGTAATCCTGGTTGTTACTGAATAACGCAAACATGGAGGTTGCAATGTTGTATAAGCACACAGTCTATTTTAAAGGTTATGTACCGCTGAAAAGTAACAGCACATAATGCAAGGTCCCATTGTCTGCAGATGGTTTCAACCTCTCTGATCAACACAAACATTAGTCCTTAATGCAATGATGCAAAGCAATCGTCAAAAGTAAAGAAAGAGGAAAATGCAATACATTCAATATGAAATTGCCAGAAAAGACTCATTTAGTCATTTTGTGGGGTAGACTAAGAATTACATTTAACCTTTTAATAGATCTTATCATAGATACTTCTTTTAAAATATATTCCAGATTAAAATTTTAAGGGTCATTAAAAAAAAAAAGTTAAGTCTGGCAATTTTCACTTAACATAAAATAAATGCACTTTTGTCAGTTATTGGTTGAAGGTATCAATTCTTTTATTATGTGCAAGAAAAGATAATATAATAGAAGTGAAAAGATATCAGGCTGCGTTTCTGGTTTAAATGAACCGAGGAATTGTTTATAAATGACCAGAAGGTGGCGCTGTATATGGTGACAAGTCACATGATGGCTGATATTTGCACTACTAACAATCATCCATGAGAGAGATGTTACTGAAAAGTTGTCCAATAACACTACAGATGACATAGTGTTATGGTTTATCTGAATTTTTATTTCTTATAAAATAGTAATTTATTGCTCTTTGCCATTAATCAGACACCTTTACTAAAGAGTCATATTTTCTAATCATAACTCTTAACAGTTTTTAAGCTTAAAATATTTTAAAAGTATTACAATTTTAAATGGGGTGCTGAAACTAATATTTCATATTGCTTTTATTTGCTTATTTTATTAGCATTTTTTGAACCACTGTCAGTTCAAAACAGCCAGTCTAGAGTTAAATGTCTAAGAACCAAGTTCTGCAATGGACGGTTTATCAGTTAAAGTACCTAATGTGTATATTTACTATCAAGAAAACTTAGATTATCGTCTATTCTAATAGGCATCAAGCTTCAGTTGTTGCTCTTACTCTTATTTCAATAGCTGTTAATCTTATGAAGAAATCATGTAGCTTTGACCAGCGAGAAACTAAGAGAAAGAGAGCTTCATACAGCATATCAGATTAAAGGGGTAGAGCTCCTGCAGGATAGAGGCACTGTTTGCTCTGTAGCCTCTTCTCACCAAACTGCTTCTCTCGCCCCATTATATTCATCCGTCAGTTTGGCTTCAATTTTCTACACACAAGCATGTGTTCGGGACTGAATTAATATTTGCCTTTAAGCACAGTCTGCCTTCTCTCTCTCTTTCTCTCTGACACAGACAAGGATGCATGTCGCTGTGTGTTTCAGGCTGCATGCAGCAGCTTGAAGGACTCCAGCCTGGGTTTTGCTTAGGCCTCTACATGATGACGTGGAGACTTGATGCTGCACAGCTAATGGTCAAGTTTTTAAAATATGTCAGACCTTTTTTGTTTGGAAAAAAAAATTAAGAAGCAAAAGGCTGTAATGCTAAATGTTGCTATATAGCATGCATAATTCCTCCATAAATAGATGAAGTACAAGCAGAAGCAATAAAGTTTCCCCTTCACACTTTTGCAAAATTCATCCATCATAACATACACTTAATTTTGGAAAAAAAAGTTAAAATTTTAACTAAAAATTGTAATGGAATTTAAAGTTCATATAATATAGTAAGACCAATAAAATATGCCTATAGATCAGAGCAAACAACAGTAGAGCTCATTAGGGTGGGAGCTTACCTTTTTGTAGAGCCTGTCTATGAGAAAATAAACACTGCAATCACACTAACATAGAAAACACCAGATAGAGAAAATCCCTCCTGGCAGAAGTACCAATAAGAGACACTCACCTTGTGGACAGAGCTTTTATCTGCTGCAGGGTGGAGTCACTAGAAGGGGTGGGAGGTATGCAGAGAGAAACGGAGAAGAGATAAATTTGACTCGAGTAAATACAGCATCCCCAAAAATACGTTTAACCATTATTTATGTGACCAAGCATGTTCGCATTCACTTGGTAAGTGCCCACAATGCATGACAATGATAAATAACAGATATTTTCTTCTCAATTATGTGATAAATTGACCACTGAGTGCAGTAGAGGAAACGCCCACAATAGCAGGAAAACAAACTGCTATAAAATTAAAGGAATTAAAATCACAAACTAATGGCAGAAGAACTGCATTGCATGGGAATTTAATAAATGAGAAATTACATCATCTTTAAGGAGTTTTTCTGTTCCTCATTTCCAGTTTAATTCACCACAAAACATCTTACATCTGTTTGTTGCACCAATGCACATTGTCATCCAGTAAGTAAAAAAAATAAATCATAGAAGTTTTGTTTGTTTAGCCCCCTGAACAGACAGACATGAAGAGTGTCTGAATACTGGAGCTGTGAGGTGCTGATTGAGATCAACATGGAGATTGCTTGGGGAAATAAACTGTCTGCCATTAGCGTTCTGTAGCACCGATCTGAAGATAAAGGTTTGAATTGCTTCTTATCAGAGTGTGTAGGGTCTAGACTTTGTGTAGAAGTTATGAATGGAAGGAAGCTCAGTCCTGCTGATCTCTGCATAGGTCCTGCAGACCCAAGTGTTCCTTTGAATTTGGACCTATTCTCTATTGTAGATGAGGTAAACCAAAATACATGGTGGTGCAGAAGATAATCATCAGCCTCCATGGAAGATTTTACTACATAAGTTGTTGTATGAAGTACAGGTTTTGTTGGGCCTTTTTCCAAAATCCGTCTATATGTGAGAACTACCTCAGGTTACCAGATAGGTTGTTTCCTAGGAACCAGAAATGGCTCTACGATTCAAGCAGTGTTGTGAGGGTTGTGAGGGGATGCATTGTAAGATAGTGTTTGTTGAAAATCCACCGGTTCAGAGTGCATCAGATGACCAGCCGGTTAGCCTCCTGTCTGTAAACAGAATAATTATTTTCCCTCATCAGACCAATGACGGCAGTGTCTTCTGCAAACTTGGGGAGTTTCACAAACTTTTAACCACTGAGGTGAGGTCGTTTGTGTACAGAGAGAAGTTTATTATGACTTTTTTCATTTTCTTTCCTTATTGGTAGACTTCAACTCTACAAGTAAATAGCAGTCGATTAAAGAAATGGAATGAATACAGATTTTAACTGAATCTTTACTTACAGTACTCCCTTAATTTTAGTAACCTTTTTTTATGAAATCCTCCCCTTTAACATGACACATTCAGTCTGGGCCTCAGACTGAAAATATACTTCTTCTCTTAAGGTCTTTGTCGTCCTTTGACGACAGAGTCTTTCCAGGGCAAGTTTTAACACCTAGGTACAACTACTTCCATTTGGCATCTCACTAACTCCCCAGCGTCAGACGACCTAAAAATATACAGTCCGTATGTACATAAAGTCTGACTTATGTGCTGTTCTTCTGCAAGGTCACTTTAGAACACCTTTTTGACAGAGGCTGTAACCATTTTACAGCTTCATTTAATATCTGGTTGAGTTTCTCAGTGTGTGTGTATGAAATGGACACTGGAAACAAGCAGCTCCAAACTAACACCATGGTGTAAAAGGGCGGCTGTATAGTAGCATCACCAAAAACCACCCACCAGCTCAGTCAGAGAAACAGGTTTAAGTCTTATTTGGAACCTATTGAATGCTTCAGTAATGGAGGGTTTTATATTTTTCTATTACTCTGTTGGATAAAGCAAAAACAATTGTCTTAAAATAATAGGTTTTCCTGAATATAGATAATTATTTAAAGTAAACTTTCTGTATGATGCTGTTGTTTGTTGCCTGTTGACGTTGAGATACAGTGTGTTGGTTCTTTCCAGAGAGCCTAATGTTTGGTTCAGCCTGTTTAAACGCAAAACTTATAGAAATCCTATAATTGTGCCACACATACATACAGATGCACACTTTGACATGCTGTGTGAACGGTACACAATAGACAGGGGGTAATGAGCTGAGTGTGTGTTTGTCCTAATGCTTCGGTCCTCTTCCTGTTCTCCTAATGAAGCCCCAATGGGCCTAGAAACGGCCTCACACCATCCATCCTGCAACACATTAAAGAAAACCTAAATCAGTTTGGAGATACTGAATCATATCACGTCTTCAGACTTGAGTCTTTGTACGTATTGTTAAGTATGTAAAGTCCAAGTTGATTTAAGTTTTACAGTTGGATAAATTAATACATATTTGCATTTCATACTCTGTATATTTATGTTGAAATGCATGTAGTTTTCATTTTGGTTTAAGACTAATTATATTCTTTCTTATGTTTGCCTTTAAATTCTTATTACTGAAATCATGGATGAATTAAAAAAGTTCCGAAATACCCCTGACTGTAATCACATAATAAATGCAGCAATCTTTGTTACTATTAAAGTGAAGCTAAACTATAATTTAGGCTAAAGAAACGAACCGGAGTAATCTTTGCTGGATTCAGAACTCATGTTTGTGATAAGAAGCCAATGTTTTACTTTGTCTCATCTTTTTTAAATCACCACTGAATGTTCATTGGATTTGTAGCCTTCATGTTATGTAAAAAAAATTGGGTAATATGCATTTTGTACTCTGTATTTTTATCCTAAATTTACCGAAGCGCATTACATTTAATGGCTGGATTAGACATCTTATCTTGTAATTACGAGATCAGGATTTCGTAACTAATATCTAGGTTATCCTTCAACAGTACAAAAGGACTGTTAGTTTAATCGGACTCTTTGAAATGACTTTAGGTATGAGTGTGTGTGATTGTAAGATTTTGGTGTTGTCTTATGATGGAGTGGCTGACTCACCAGTGTGTACTTTAGGCCTTGCTCATACACTGATAGAGTTAGGCACCATTCGACCAGAAAGTGTCAGAGGATGTACTCAATGGATGGGTCTTTCTGCCTCTATGTAAATTACACTACAAAGCTAATCCCCCCAAAAAATATTAAAGAACTCAAAATAGGTGTAATTTCCTTTTTTCCCATTTTCGATGTAAATCATTTGATATCATTAGCAAAATGTCTCACCTGCTCAAATAAAAAGGAAAAAAAAACAACTTATTTAGTGATGAAGACAATTTACTTTGATTTCTTTTTTTGCAGTACACATAATACAGGGTACAAATAGTTTGGGACCTTTGTGATGTCTGTTGTGGTGTGAATTTCATCTTTTAACAGGAGTCATACCACTTAATTTGATAGACCAAAACGAAAAAAGAAAAACATTAAGCACTGTCTTTCTGTGAGAGATGGTATTTTAGGATTCCTTAGTGAACTGTTTTTATGGTTAATAGATATAGAAGAGTGTTTGCAGCATGACATCCTAATGCTTATCGTTGACTGTATCATCAAAGTTATGTGATTTTATTTACATGCTAAGTTAAAGTTTTACACCAACATAAACTGAAAATCTCTGGCTGTTATTGAACCAAACATTTGACCAAAACATTGTATTTTGTGTCCCTTTAAATTTCCAAGACAGAACAAACAGCATGTTTGTTCTGTCTTGGAAATTTAAATGAGTTGAAGCAGGAAAACCTCTAAAAGATGAAAGATTATGTTCACATGAATCTTTCATCTATTACAAGTGTTCATTTTGTGTGTGAATCCAAATGCGATGCTTGTTTTTGAAAACTTTCTACAAAGACAACAGCTGTTGTTTGCTGTAGAGGCAAACAGTCTTCCTGTTGTCCGTTAGAGGGTGTGGTTGTACATTGGGGTTACCAGTGAGTTTTGCAAGCATGGCAATAAAACCTTTTTTAATACTTATTCTCTTTCAAACTCGACACATTTTAGATGTACTTTTATCTATATGTGTTTGTTAATTCCCCTTTTCTTTTCAGGTGAAAATATGTGACAAATGTTTTTGATGCAGGAGTAAACAAAGCATTTTATAGTGAAAGTACTCGATTATCACAATTAGATGCTTGTCTAGCTTTATAAAATAAATAGACCAATCTTACAAGTTTGCCTTTGACTGTGACTTTTTATGTTGTTTTGAAATCTAGACTGGGTTATCTTGGAGTACATGTGGATCTGAAATAGGTTTGTGAACAATAATACACTATCTTCTCAAAATTTGCTAAAAATAGGAATGTAAATGGTTTGGGTTCTAAACCAAACTTAGTTTGATAGTAAGATAGTCAGATCTGGTTTTAAACAGAGAAATAGAATGAGGTAAAAACAGTCCAAACACACAGTAAAAATACCTTAAAAATTATTTTGTCTTTGAAAAATCTACAAGGAAATCAAGAGATGAGGAAAATCTAATTTTATGCGATAAATAAGGACTAAATGAGGTTATAAAAAGATAAATGCTAAAAATTCAATTAGTTTACCAGGAATTATTTTTTCTAGATTTTTCTGAAGTTTCAGACTTTTATCAAAGCTCAGTATTTATTTTCTGTAATTTTACGGAGTTGTGAAAGAATTTAAATCAAATAACCCCTCTTTAAATTGTTTGTTTTATTTGAGTGTATAAAAAAAAAAGCTAAAGAATTCTTAAAATCTTAAATATATGAATAGGCTAAAGTTAATTAATGTATCTATACCAGGCATCCCCAATCTCTGTCCTCAAGGGCCGGTGTCCCGCAGCTTTTAGAGGTTTTCCTGTGTCAGCACACCTGATTTCCATTGATAGCTGATTAACAGTCTTTTGCTGAACTGCAATCATCAGAATCAGCTGAGTTGAAGCAGGAAAACCTCTAAAAGCTGCAGGACACAGGCCCTCGAGGACCGAGATTGGGGAAGCCTGCTATAGAAGAACATTTGTAAACTAGAAAAGGTTGCATTTACTGTGAAAATGCAATGTAAATGCTTGTACACTGAAGTTGAAAGCAGAAACTCCTGAAATTGTATGAAATTGATGACAACCGTGATACTTGAAAATATAAAACCTGCTGAGATCTAATAAATTTGCAGAAACAGCAGAAAATTTTGAATGGAGAATTTAGATTTTTATACTGTTGAAAAAAAATAATGAGTAGCATGAAGATAGGGAGTATAATGTTTCATAATATGGCATTGAATGAGAAACGAAGTGTGAAATTGAAGAAATGTCAAGAATCAGCATAGTAGTTGAAATAACTGACATAACAGTGTGTCAGTTGATCGAAATATAGCTTATAAGCTTAAGAAGCTTGGCAATCCAAACCCAGCAACCCTACAAGCAAGACAGACCAAGGGAAGCAGGAGATGGATAAAATATGGAGACAAATTTGATGAAATGGTGAACTTTGTGTTCCTTAAGTTGTTTCAAAAATTGTGAAAAAAAGCGAGAAAGATCTGTCCGTAGATTAGCTGAAGACACAACATTTAGAAACAAAATGCATGCTTAGTTAAAATATTTGAAAGTTAAAGAAATCTGAAACATTGTAAGAAAGCTTAAACAGCAAAGTAGCACTGCCAGCAGAAATTTGCATTGACATAAATTTAAAAATGTGGATTTTAAAGACTTTCATTTTAGTGTAGAATAATGTGGTTTAGGTTTGAAATGTGGTGGTTTGTCAGTTTTTGAGGTAAACCACCTCAAATTTGATAAAATTACAAAATGTGAAATATGGGCAAAATTTTGTGAACTATGACAAAGAAATTAAATATTATAATAGATATAGAAGTAGAGAAAGACCATAAAAATCAACAGGCTTTAAAGAACAAATATGCCAACTTTTTTGTTTCTACAAAATATTATGTGGCCACAGTGATGACGTAAAAATGTGGGGTTTTTTGAAAGATTTCGGTCTGAGGCTATTTTTGGTACAAGACACTCTTCATGTCCCTGAACAACCTACCTGCAGGGGTAAACCATAAATGATATTGAAAGAATTCCTTTCATGTGAGTGCTAGAAAGGTCTGAAGATGGTCTTTACTCAGTTTCATGTTTGTATATCACACGGTTTAGGAAAGGTGGTGATTCAAAGACGTGTTGTGTCGGATTTCTGGCTGTGACTTCTGGAAACTCTCCCATTGGATTTTTATTGAGGGAGTGTGGACTTCTTGGTGGTCTGGGGCAAATTGTTGGAAAACTGTAAATCCCTCATCAGTGAGGGTTCAATTTCCTGAATCTTGTCAAAATTCCTATGTGTTGATGCGTAATTTGTGTAGCTAGTTTAGAAATTCAGTGAGTAAGCAGAAGTTTGCTAAGGGTTAAGTGTTTGTAAACACTAGAGTATGGCTCTCCAGCAGCATGTACATTAATTCCGTCAAAACCTAAAATCTGTAAAAATTGTTAAAACATTTGGAGCTTCACCGATACAAAACTGTAAAAGTTAGCAAAAAACTGAGTGAAACAGTAACAGCAGAAGGTTGCAGAAACGTTTTAGAAGTTGAATAGCGTTTCTAGCTGAAAGTATGTGGAAGTAGTTCAAGGGCAAAGCAGCAGAATCCTTAGGAGAATTTTAGCAGAATCCCGTTCATTTCTATGGGGCAAAAATTTGCAGAAAAAGCTGAATAATTTAACAAGTAAAAGAGTAGACATGCCAAAAGATATAGAAATCATGCCTTGAATAAATATTGTGTAATTCTAATGGTTGAAATAGGACAAAGTATGCAGAAGTAGTTAAGGTCCAAAAACTCTACGGAAGCAACCAGAAGAAGAGGATCTCCATTGTGTGAATGCTTGTAAATGGTGGTGCATAGCATATACAACAGAACCTTTATGAGAGCCAGAATATAAACTTTTTGGTTATAAGTAAGTATCAGATGTCAGTATTATGGGTAAAACTGAATTATTTGTTACGAAAGTGTGCTGTAGAGTGAAGACAACAATGCTTACAGATTAAATATTTACCTAGAAGAATGCTCAGCTCACGCTCCTATTCCGGCCCTCACTAAAGCCTGACAGTTACTTCTATGACTTCTTGGGATAGATTAGTTGACTCTTTATTAGACAGTGAAGCATGAGATATGCTGTCATATCCTTTGATTGGATATGGTTTACTTACAAATGGGTTTGTGTAAAACTTTGCTTTGCAACATGCAGTTTAATATTTGTCTAAACAAAGGTTCAGTTTCAAAAAGCAGGGGTTCCTATGGGGTTGTGCATGCACAACCCCATAGGAACCCCACACACATATGCAGGAATATGTACATGTTTGTCCAATTTGTCACATTTGGGCAAAGGTTTATGGCATCAAGAATTTGTAAGGCTCCAACATTCTTTGCTCCATTCCTCCTCACCATGACGCAATCTTGGAATTTCCCTGTCAAACAGAAGCAAACATCTAAAAGTGTCCGTGTCACCTCATCTGCAGGCACAGAGAGCTGTGGAATTTAGACCCCTCTGCAACATCCCAAAATACTTCTGAACTTTCAGCTTTATCAGTCTGGATTATCAGAATTTAACCATCTTTTAAAAATGGTGTGATGATCATCTTTTTAAAAAATGATAAAGTGTTTATTTCACTCAGGCAGCAGACACTCTTTCAAAGAGCAACAACTAAACTGGGGTCACATGGAGCTCTTCAAAGGGAGTGTGATCGGTTTCTTTTTTTTTTTTTTTTTTTTTTTTCGCTTTTTTCCGCCC
>JAUZNJ010117926.1:0-19411 GCA_034780135.1 Jordanella pulchra | reverse complement strand
ATAATGACTCTGCAGCGTCCAAAAATGTAAAAAGATGCTCATGCGGACCTTTATAATGGTAGTCCTAAAAGGGTTAAACTAAACAGCACATTTTGTGAAATTTAGCCAGTACAACTTGAGTCAAACTGTGCAACAGTTTCTTATATACTGGGACATTTTAGTTGCATTAATGAACAGCTTGCTCTAGCCATAATACTAGGACACATCTAGCACAATTATGTTGCACAAAAATTATGTTTGTAAATACTCCCAAACCATTTCCTACATATAAATAAAGAATGTATAAACTATAATATCAAAAAGCTAAATTTAACTAGATGTTTGAAAAAACAGATTAAAGCGAAGCATTGCGAGAGTAGCCTGTTCTAAGTGATTATGTATTTATAATGAGGTCTAAAGCAGAAAGCTGCAGGTATGCAGGTGGAAATTTCATCACCAGTACTGAAGTATGCTGGGAAGTGGGACATACACGTGGTACAACACTGAGATAATGCATCAAAAACTTTCAATGAGCAAAAATAACTCGACGAGAGAGTAAGGAATACAACAGCCTGATTGCAGCTGTATACTCATTAAAGAGAAACTAGCAAATTTACACATTTTTTATGAGAAAAAGCATAAAAATAATACAACCTAAGTACTTTAAAATGCTTTTTACAAATGATTGTTATGCTTAATGAGCACTTTAGAGAAATGTCGGAAAGAAATTGACCATTTCTGACCATTTCCTGCTACATGACAGGTTACAGCTAACCTAGTTCTATTTCAATGGAAGATAAGGTAAAACAGTGCAAATATTTAAAACTAATCGAAATAAAAAAGGCAAAAGAAAAACAAAAAAGGAAAGTTCAATTTCTCATTCTCAATCAAACCAATGAAGAAAGGACAGAACTATCCTTCAAAATGTTTAGGCTAAAGAAAAAAAAAATCAATATGTGGTACCTCATATTGGTGGAAACACAAAGAATAAAATCAGTGTGCAGTGCATGAGCTTTCCCACAGCCTATTTATAGACTCATGGATTCACAGCGATGATAATGTGCTGAGGCAGGCAGACCCTCCTTCCAACAAACACTAAAGTATCAGCTGTCTCCACAGACATAAAAGTTATACATCTTCACTAATGGATGAGGAAACTATATGAATATGCCCAACCACAGTTTCCTTTAAACCACAGACTGAGGCTTCTTTTGACCATTACAACGATCGTCTTTTAATCCCTGAATTTTGCTTTAATCCCTGAAGTGCTTTATCGCTGACAAGGTCACCACACCATGAGGCAGATTTTTTTCTCTCAAACCAGAGTGCTTATTTGCAAAAACTCCTGTGAACAAAGGCATCGTTTAGTTTTTGCAAAGATTAAAGGAATGTTCAAAGAAAATAATATAGATGTCAAAAAAATATCCACAATCTCAAGTATGTAAATAAACCCTTACAGATGTATCGATAGAAGTTTTTCCATGTCAACCATCTCACTTTTAGTACCCCCAGTTATCGTGGAAGCACTACACTATCTCGGACAGACCTGGCTTTTAGGTAAAGTCTAGTAGATTTCAATGAGGTTGCTTATATATGCTCAACATTGTCCTTTATTATTATTTATTCCAAAACAATTCAAGTTGTGTTTTTGGGGTTGTTTTCCTGGTGCAACAACCACTCATGGCCAAGGTTCAACCACCTGCTTGTAGTGATGGAGGATAAAGAGGTGGTCCTCCTCCTTTAATATCCCATCTATATAGAACAATAAAGCAGCTAACTCACAGAAATTACACTATATTGTGGCTAAACACCAAAATTAATCAAAATCCTTAGTTTAAGATCAGTTTGAGTAATGGTTTTTCCGGACCTAAACTTAAACATACAGTACATTTCTTCTGAGGTTTGAAGATAATTACGTTTGAAGAAAAATGGATGTTTGAATGTGAAAATAAGCCCAAAAATACATTAAAACTAGTTTTTGGGACAGCGTAGGCTAAGCACAACCATACTGATAATTAGTAGGCTATAAAGAGTGGCCAAATATCAGTCCAGAATCATGGCAGAATCTGATTGAAAGCTCAAAAAAGGTGTTTGATTAATGTGCAACTTCCTATGGTACATTAAACAAAATAACTGGGTATGTGTGCATATATCTGTGTTTGTGCATTTAAATTTTACTATTTATAAACAAATAAATATCCACAATGATTTCAGAACTGTGTGTGTGTGTGTGTGTTGAAACAAAACATTAGGAGCCTTAAAATGAAGAAGCTTAGTATCCATGATGAGTGAATGTAAAATTCAGCTTTTTCTCTTTGCACTGCATTTGAAGCTGTGGAATTCTCCTCTCTAAGGTTTTAAGGAAAAGCATGCAAAAAAGCTAGGTCTCCATATATGTCTAACAGTGGTTATGGTTTGCAAAAAACATGACGATTGTATGAATTTGTCTTTCTGAAATAGAAGAAAGTCCTTTTGAAGATTCAAAGCTGAAATCTACAGCCGCAGTGGCGACTGCTTATATTGCTTTTTAAATTCTGTTGAAATACATTTCACAGACATGCTTTACATGGTTTAACACTTTTCCTTGAAGGATGAACTTTAATATACTGTATTATCCAGTTGATGCACAGCAGGTTTTCAATCAGACAGAATGAGTTTGCCTGACAAAACAGTTGACCTCCTCTTTTGTGACTTTACATCCTTTTAATGTTTAACTGTGTGGGAGCTGTCACCGAAGAGCAAAACCAAATGTTCATGTCAAGTCCTTAAATCCGCAATCTCCACACCAACAGTTCACTCCAGTTGAAAGACTTCATATCCTCTTTCTGACCATTGATAGAAAACAGATGTCGATGCCACTTTTTTTCTGACAGGACACTGCATTATTTCAAAGATGCGGTTTCTCTTTGTGAGGTATTTCTATACTTAGTTCTTCAAAGTTGTGAAATGTTATTGCCTTTTATTAACAGAGATACTGTATCTTTATATAGTTTTTAAAAATAAATCCACCAACACCTCTCCCTACTTCTAAATGCGTCTCATATTACTTCACAGCAATCGAGAACCTCAACTCGTTTCTCTAAATCATGAAAGGCATTTTGGATTGGCACAAATTTTAGAGGTTATCTCAATAATATATATTTATTCAAGTTAGCTCCCATACACTGTTTTCTTTTAAGTGTTGTTGAGAAACAGCTTGTGCTAATTTTATGCTCTTTCCTCAGACAACTTGTTGACCTAATCGTGATGAATTCCTGCCTTTCAAATGCTATAACTCAACAGCTGAGAATGTTGCAACTCCTTAAAATAATTTAAATTTTTCACCATTTCTAAAACACGACTCTCATGTATCAAAGTCAGGAGACTTTGAATCTTTTCTAAGTTTTGCAGGGACCCTGAATCTGAACAGTGAAACTAATACAGAGAAATCTAATAGTTTTCAGGGCTTTATGCTTTACAAAATAAACTGGAATTCATTCATGTATGTTCAACGTTTTCACTCTGGTACCATGACATAGTATCAAGTACAACCAAATGCTCTCACAAGACAACGAATGTGTAAATATCTTTGTATATCTGAATATAAATACACCTGATCTGTTAAACTTTCTGCTTTTAAATACCAAGGAAGATGGCAGATAGGTCTAAGACCAAGTTGTGGGGAAGGTAAAGGCAGGGTTAGGTTACAAAACAATATTCCAAACATCTCTAAGAGTAGAGTATAGCACATCTACAAACTACCAAGACAAGCCAATACCCTCAATTTAAAGGCAGGAGGAGGAATATGGTATCTGATTAACAGATCCAAAGATCCACAGCTCTAGTGGGACAAAAAGAACAGTTATTAATGACACACTCAATAGATCTGCTCTTCATGGAGTAATAAACTGAATAAATTTAACAAGCCACAAAGGCCTTGGTTTAGACAAGCAATGCAGGGGGACTCGTGTAAACAAGGTACTGGGGTCAGAGAACATTACACTGAACTTTTTGTCCCACACACAGTTATGTGTAATGGAAAATAACCCTCTACACACCATCCAAACTTGGCACACATTACGTTTCAGATTCCTATTAGTTGAAAAAACTATTGAAAATATCAATCGTTTCCCTTCCACTTCATGTTTATAAACTAATTTGATCTATGACACCGAATCCCTATAAAATACATCGTTTGTATGTGATTTAAGAAAAAATAAAAACATCCAGGAATTGAGAATACTTTAAGAAAGGTTCTTTTCACACAAATAACATTAAATAATTAAATATTAACCTGTGAAGATATGATGTAAGTAAAACACTAGCACATCATTTTGAAGCCAAACTGATCAAATCACTGTGATCTAATTGTTCATAAAGCAACATAAATACTCAACAAGTGAAATAATTTACAAGACATATACAAGGGACAAGAACTGACTGAAAAACCTATATTCCTTGAAGCTGAAATTGAATGACCTGATCTAACTCTTTTTTTATCATGACATGAATACCTCCACTGGACATATTTTTCCTATAAAGAGAAAAAAAAAAGTTCAAAAACATTTCAGACACATGTTGTCTATAAATCTGGGCTAACCTCTTCCTTTCTGTCCAGAACATTTATGTCATCATCAGACTTGTACAAGACCAAGACCAAAAGAGCAATACTCATACTAACTGGGGCATGCAAATGTGTTTTATAGAGAAAT
The DNA here is from genome assembly GCA_034780135.1 of Jordanella pulchra. Taxonomy (NCBI): domain Eukaryota; kingdom Metazoa; phylum Chordata; class Actinopteri; order Cyprinodontiformes; family Cyprinodontidae; genus Jordanella; species Jordanella pulchra. The sequence continues at coordinate 14,741 of JAUZNJ010117926.1, read as the reverse complement.
GATGATGAAACAAATGATAAAACCAAAAAAAGACAGTTTTAATACAGATAGATATTTGAATTGGTACGCTGAGAGGAAGTCCAGCCGAGACAGCTACTCCAAGGTGTGGAATAAATTTAAATCTAATGTGAAAAACAGATTATATAAAAACCAAAAGGAAACAAGAGAGAACACAGGCCTTGAGGCCAAGATGAATAACCAGTTTAAGGGATCACTACACTGGAACTTTATGGCCCTCTCTCTGTTGGAATCAGTGTGGGAAAAACAATATGAATCAATTTGATCTACAAAGTTTCTTTAACAAATTTCTGAACTACAGCAAGGTAAGCGGAAAGTACCTCTTAGACTGAAAGGACACACTGATAAAAAAATAACTTTACAGTTTTTCTTTGTATTAAAATCAAAAAGGAAAATGAACAGAGCATTAATGTCCAACGTATCTAAGGAAAATTGACTGTTTTCACGGTTTTTTCCACCAACTGTTTAGAAAAATAACAATAGAACAATTAAACATGCCACACGGCAATTACGTGTAATTGTCATGGATGTTGAGGGAACAGTCTGACTTTGATGGTGTTCTGGTTTTTCTCCAGAGAAGCATTTCCTTTACAGGACGTCTAAAGTCAACAGTGTATACATAATAAATCAAGTCTGTGAAATTCCTGTTTCATGTACCTCCTTGTCGCAGGAGAGGTTATAAACAAAGATTATTAATGTGCTTCCATCCTGATGACGGTTAACACGCTGGCTCTGGCTCTCATCCTGAATTGTCAAAGGGTTGGGAACCAGCTTAAAACATGCAATAAAAGTGAATAGAACTGCTGTGTTAGTCATCAGTAGTTTCCTTAGTTCTTAATTATTTAGCTAAATGGATACATGCTTGTATGGATTTGAAGGCCAACTGATCTGCAACCTGGAAGAAGATAAAGAGTTACTACAGCCATCTACCCCATTCAGTAATGACAGTAATCTTTATTATAAACCACAAAAATAGGGTATGCATACCTAAAATGAAATGAGTTTATGCACCAGGCATTGTGGCTTTGGAAAAATACATTATGAGAAAAATACATACTTTTCATAGCCAGCAAATTACCAGCAGACCGACAAAGAAAAGAACAGAAATGAAAATCTTTATGCAGATAAGCTATACTACTGTAAATAATGTTCACAAACTGATCTCAGGGCAATTCATTGCAAAACACAGTGGGCCTAAGCTCAGAAAGCACTGCCAAAGTGGAACAAACAGTTCACAGCTTATCATCATGATCAAATCCGTCACTGGTTTTAAGAAAAGTATTATGTTGCAATCACATGCATTTGAGATTTTGGTAGGTTTGGAACAGAAAAACTACAACTTTGCTGTTTTTTTTTTTTTTGTTTTTTTTTACATCTAACTTCTGTGCCAAGCACATTTAGCTCCGTGGTTTGTAAAACCGTGAATATAAACAAAGAGTATGTAAGCTGAACATTGTTTAATTATGGCAAATAAAGCCTTTAACACAAACAAAATGATCCCTTTGTGGAAGAAGAGTCCGAAAGAAGAGGCCTGAGCTGGCACAGGTCCCCGGTGTCTCCTCTGCTTCCTTTCATAACATGATAAACAGCTCCAGAATGAAACCTTAAGCTCTGCACGCTGTTGCATAACAAAGACCACAGTATGGGTCTTTTTTTGCAGTCTATTCAAAATTTCTACAACAGATATATCAAAGAAGCAAGTATGCCAACATTCAAAGAAATCAAGATGCTTAAAATGAACTTCTGGATGACCAAAACCATCACAAAGACATTTATCTTCATTCCCACAAGAAGTTCAATGATTAATGTAGATTTTAGACACCCATAAATAGTATCTTGGAAACACTTTCACCATCATTACTTTTCTTCAGATTTTGTCACCTTCCTAAAAAAAAATTATCTATATTCATACTCCACTGAATAGAAGAGTGTATTAAAGTGATGCATACATGTATACAATTTGCTAAATCAATACAAGATAGATGCATCTTTTGGAGAGTAATTGAGCTTTACAGGTAAAGGAAAGAGACCAATCTTAAGTCTTTTAGCGGATACTCTTCCTGTGTTACCTTTTATTTACCTCCAATAATCTCCCAACCAGCTCTGATTAGCTTTCCTATCGCAGCTGACAAAAAAAACATCCCAAAAGCATGATGCTGCCACCACCATGCCACACCCCTGATACGTTAAGGATTATGTGCACTGTTTTTATTCTCCACACATTTATTGAAGATCAATGCCATTTGCTCACTATTCCCTAATAAAACTTTAAAGAAAAACAATTTTATACTGAATTAGCTAGACTAATAGCTAGACTAATAGAAAATTGGTTGTACTGGGTTTTATTTAGGCAAATCAGGGGAAATATTACATTAGCATTTTGCGATACTTTTTAGTTTTTATTACTTAAATAATTTTAATCATATCTAATAGTTTCTATAATTATGTGCTACTTTTTGTGGTTATGTAAAAAATAAGTCATGACCTTTATGGATGTAATGTAACAAAAAATATGAACACTTTCAGGGGGCACATTTGAGGTTAAACAATCAGAAAAAGGACTTTGATAGGTTTCATAAGTGTGCAATTATCAAAAGCATAAGTGTTGATGTTTTTTTTCCAACAACCTTAGTTTGCCAACTTAAAGCATGTGCAGATGCCCAGTCACATTAGCTCTGATGCAGAGAAAGCAGGATGGAATTTCCACATAGATGCGATCAAATTCGAGGCATGCTTTTTAGTTATTTGTGCTCTGTTTTGGATCCTTTGACTAATGATGCAGGGGATTGTTGGGTTAGTCTTTGGCTCCCACTGTGCAGGTGACCCGAAACACACCCTGGGAGACATTATCATGGCTTTTAGCTAAAGCAATTTTTCTTTTTTAAATAAACAATGTGGGAAACAACTTGTGGCTACAGCCAATAACCATAAGCCAACATCATTATGTTAAGAGTGTGTGTAAGAAAGAAAGATCAAATAGGATGTCACTTAACCATGACCTGAGGAGATTTAAGTAATGCAAAAGAAAACCTCAAAAGAAAATGTCACTTTCTTGGATGAGATACTGTACCAAAGAATCTGTGGTTTATTTAGCTTAAAAGACATTCTGAGGATGTTGATTTGCTATAAATTAGGATTTTTGAAACGTGTTTGAAATTTTCTTCCTAACTAAGTTTTATTATTGTGCTTCTGAGGCAAAAACACACATTCATTTAACATAAATCACAATGACTTTGCAAATAGAGTATCCCATTCTGTTTGACAATTCATCAGCCTCACCAAACAAGGTTATAGCAACCTCAAATGTTTATAATCAAAGCGAAGCTTAAGAAGTGGTTTGGAGGTGGTACAGTAGCACTTGTGCAACTTTTGTTTTATTTAAAGGATTCATCTCTCTGAAAGGTTTATTTTTAAGCATAAATACCGATGCTTGTTTAATTGTCTTGCTTTATACAAAATCCATACTGCTTGTCACATATGAGTCATTTGAACTAGGAGCTTTTCCATGAGGTCAGAGGAGTTCAAAATATTACTTAAAAAAACAAGTCTTTAAAATATACAGTATGTTTTAATCATGCCTTGGAAAGATGAACTTCTAACAATATTAATCCCTAGGAAATGTATCTACATTGTTTAAAACTTTGTTTATGCCATTGCAAAACAGGCTTCTTATCAAAATATACCCACTTTTTTCATTTATAAATGTAGCACCACATAGGTTAATCAAAGTCAATGCATAAAACATGTAATTTGAACTTTTTGTGCAAAACAAAACCAAAAAGAGGCTATTCAGTAAAAACAATAAAAAAGCAAAGAAAAATGTAGCCTAAGGGTTATTTTTTCTATGGTGCTCCTTGACGCGGAAATATCAGAATAGTTTCAGTTATAAAACACAATTCAATTTAAAATCACCGAGTCATATTACAATACATTTTCAATTAACATCATGTGACAATATTCATTGCGGTACTATTTTAACTACATAAATTGAACTTTGTGTACCTGTAACATGTTGTAACTTCTCCGGTCGACTTCACGCAGGGGTACTTTGTAGTTGAAATGTTATTGTCAGAGCATTTCTCTCTGCAAAAGACAAAGTATATATATCATTGCCTAGCAAGTTCATTATTTTGTTGAACGTTTTGTTTTTTTCTTTCTTATTTTTAACTCTGTCTTAAAAAAAAAAAAAAAAGTTACCCATCACTGGCATCCTCATCCTGATAAGACCAAAGCAAAGCTCGTGAGAAACACATGCAGGTGACGGTGAGCAAAAGTGGACTCCTGTTTGGCTTCAGCAGCATGACGTCGGTCTGTCGGCGGTCCACGCTTGGAGTGACTGCATTAACTCCAGCGGGTGAAGTTAGGAAGGATTGCAGGCAGACCCTCCCATCCACCCAGCCACGGTGAATCTCCGACAAAAGACATCAAATGTTACATAGTTTTAATGACATCCATAAAACTTCCTAAATTATTACTTTGAAAGACTGTAACTAAAAAAGGAACATGATTTAAAAATACCCGACAAAATGTGCACCAACGAATTGACATTGATTGGGTGCTGAGTTAACAAACAATGCTTTAAGTCGAAAGTTGAAAAGAAAACAAGAAAAAACGCGAGCAGGTCTATAAGCCGCTCGCGCACTAACACGCGCCCCACTTATTAAAGCGCGTGATGAACTTTGCTGCCCTCACGCGTCTCTAAATTCAATAGCAGCTATGTTTTTTAGTGCATGAGAGCGTGATGCATAATGAACGAAATTAGACACAAAAGCCCAGGAAATTGTGGGATTTAAACAGTGGAGGGGTTGGGGTGCGAAAAAATGTAAATATGAACTTTACAGTTACTTTGAATTTAAAGATACAATGCCCGCTTTATTTGTAGCCTATTGCACAATTCATACATGGCAAAATAGAGTCTTCAATGAAAATAAATTAAGGAAGGGGCAAAGAAGGGATAAAACCAGCAAAAAATGTAAATATTGAAAAGGTGATAAAACGTAAAAGATATCTGAAAGTAAAAAACATAAAAACTATGTATCGCAGCAAAATGTAAACACATTTTTACCAATATGTAATGAAATTATCTAATATACTGTAAAATCAACTGTAAAATTAAGCTGCTTTATTTATAAGACTTTTGGATTGGACGTTATCTTTAGACCTTTCTTTAGAACCTAAAGATGTTGCTTAAATCATATGTTTCTGTAAGATTAAAAAGAAATATTGAAGTGAAAACAGCCTGTTTGTGTTTAGTTTAGAAGCAGAGGGCATCAGGTCAACAGATTTCTGATGACCTCACGCAAGCCAAGAAAAAAATGAACATATATCATATATTTGCATATAGCGATGGACCAACGCTGAGCCAAAGGCAAAGCTCTCGAATTACCAGTCAATACCTTCTTACCCTTACCTAAGATCATAAAATCTGGATCATGACAGAAAGAAAGAGATCCCAGATAAGCTAAAATTTGCTTTCTCCCGGCAACCCCTTAGATAGGGTGAGGAGCTCAGCACTCTGGGAGAGGGTTGAAGTAAAACTGCTTTCCCTTCACACTGAGAGGACCCACCTGAGGTGGTTCGGACATCTTTGTAGAATACCCTCTGAATGCCTCCCTCAGGAAGTGCTCCAGACAAGAGGACTCCAGGTCACGCTGGAGGGACTATGTCTCTCGGCTGGCCAAAGAATGCCTTAGGCTTCTCAGAGCGGAGCTGGAGGAGGTGTTTTAAGAGAGTGAAGCCTGAGAGTTTAGGCTAAGACTACTGCCCTCAAGGCCCCAGTCCTGGATGAGGTAAAACTATGAGTACCAATACAATTTTCGATTAACAGCTGCAAAAATACATGCGAATGTTTTCAGGGATTTTACAGAAGCTGTTACATATGTATGTCACTGTCAATGAAAACGGCAAAGCCTACAATAGCTTTAGAAAAGTCTCGAATGATTACAGTAGATTTTAATAAAATATACTGTTTTTGAAGTGAGCTTTTTTTTTTGCAGTGATACGATCCTGTGTTCCCCCAGAAAGGAGAGATTAGTTTTTCATATGGGATAAGTTGTCAATACAATAAAATACCTTGTTGTCTGTTGATTGTGATGTCAAATGAGGACAAGAATTGCTGTAAGATCAATTCCGTAAATGGCACCTTGGGCAGGCCCTTCATTTACACCTCTCATTGGGATGCTTATTTCCATCGACTATTAATGTAAATAAGCAATAGAAAAACTGTGCACTGGGAACAGTATGTCAACAACAGCACCACGGCCTAAAGAGGATAACTAAACAACTTTCTAAAATGAAATAATTAAAACAACAGGTGCTAGCATAAAGTATAGCAATTAGAGAAATAGGAAGATCAACTTCAAAAAGAAATTCTTCAGAAATATTTTTCAGTAATGAAATAAATTAAAACTTTTTTTACACAAGTCAGAACACAAGTTATTTACATCGGCTAAATTATCACAAAGCAGTGTGTTGAAAGATCATTGCAGTCTTTATAGATGACTGGAGTATTAAGAAAAAAATTGTCCAAGATACTGCGGTAGAACAACAACATTCTTATCTTGAATCCCAGTAGCTCTCTGTGTTTCATCTTATCACCCAATGATGTGGCCACCTCTTGAATTACAGCAATGTTCATTTAAAGCTGCTTCTTAGGTCTGTGAGCGATGAACAGTTATTTTGACCTGAATGTGGGCCTATCAGACTCACAAGCCGTGTTTATCTGCAGGACACAAGGTTAGGGTGACATTACAGCAGAACCAATGAATAGTCTGTAAAAGATATCCTCGTGAAATAATAGGACCGTGGTGTCGCTTACATCTACTGGGGGCAGTGAGGCATGATTAAACTCAATTCTAGACATTAGTGACACAACATTAGCAGGATCTATACAGGGGAAAGGTAACAAAATGGATCCAATTACAAGATATATATTCTTTAACACTGGGAATTGAACCTCTTGGAGAATCATTTGGTCGAAAATGACACCCTGAGTTTGCTTCAAAGGGCCAACTGAAGCGTGACCGTTTTCAGTGTAAGAGAAAGCAGTGTTTCAATGGTCTGCTGGCTTTATTACAACAGCTCCTCTACTACTAGTGTGCAGTCTGCCCCAGCTCTGCTCTGAAAAGCTGCACTTCAGCTCCTGGCCACTTGATGGCCCTTTCGACCAACAGATCTCACCCCACCACCACCACCACCCCATCTTTCGCCACTATCGTCATCATTGGCCACAAAATGGATGACAGGTTTTTTAGAAATACCAGCGTGCGTCACGACTATGAGGTGCTCTTGCTGTGCCGTTTATGTTCCACCTGTTCTGATGCCTCAGCAGCCCGAGAGGCAAAGAGAGACCATGCCTGCAATAAACAGGCTAATACTGTTGGACTGTGATACTGCATCAAAGCGAAAGCAAGGAACTTACATCTGTTTCAACAAAAATATAGTGTAATTATCTGTGACATAATTAATCTAGAAAGGCAAAGCTCTCTATTCTTTTATGCTTATTACCGAAGATTTATGTCCATTAGCAAAATAAAACATGTTTTCCATGCTTCTTTTACTTTATAATAAGTAGCTTGTTCTTAGAGATGTCTTTAAAAGTGTAAAAATCTCTTACAAATTTGCAAAAATTAGTTTTTTTGACCTCTATCGATCATTTAGGAAATATGTTCTTTTACTTTGCAGGTAAACTCCTATTTTCTCATTAGGTGCACAGAGAAAAAAACTAGTAGACAGTAAATAGCCATAAATAGGATTAGACTGAAAAGCAATCAGAGAAGGCATAGAGTAGGATGAATTTTCTAAATAGGAAAAAAAACAACAGCAATTCATTATTTGTTTTGATTAAGAAGCTAATTGAGACATTTGCATGTGTAGAAAGTTAAGACCCAAGAAAGGTGGAAATCCCTTTATCTAATCCATTTGTTTTCTTTTAACCAAAAAACACTCAGCATATCCATTTGGCAAGAGTATAAGCAAGACAACACACGTTGTTATACACTGGTAAATTAGAATATGTGCCATGAAAAGTGATTCACTGTCTTGTGGGTTGCTGACATTGACATGGAGGCTTTCAAGCCTAATGGATTCCTCACCATGCAGGCCTGCAGCAGCGGACTACCCACAAATATGTTCTTTTATTCTTTAAATGCTTTTGCACACATGGGACAGCAATGAGAATTCTCCTCTGTCTCTGTTTTCACAGTGCAGCACTGCAGTGCCTCTCTGCACATGCTCAGACAGAGACTGAGGGACAGTCACAGAGAGTTGGCAAATATGAACTGTCTTCATCAAAGACATTATTGTCTTGCAACCAGCCTCTGAATCATGACAAACTTAAGAATAATAGATAACAGTGCTGCTGACGTGGGCAGATTCATCCTTACGTGAATAAGCATCATCTTTTTATAGAGCATTTTCTGCTTCGTCAAGGTCACTCTGTCTCTCTCAAGCTCAGACGGATCAGAATGACTCTCTTTTGTAGAGCCTGTATTATACAGCATCACTATGAGCACTGGCAGTGTTTTTACACACTCTTATCTTAGACTGTTTGGGAAGTTCTTTACAATTCCTGGCCTACTCTCAGTAAATAATCTGACTATGCCATATTTTTCCTCTAAATACGTCAGAGCTTTTATTGTAATGACCAATATTTTACAATATATCTAGAAAGTGATCATATTTTGTTCTTTATATTTAACCAAATGGCAGCTTGCAAAAAAAGTAATAACCTCTCTGAACCATTTCACTTTTCCTGTATACATAGAAACAAAGGCTTCAGTGTTTTATATTGAGTTCCTCTGTGGTAGATCCACATAAAGTAAAACACTGTTGTAAAGTGGAAGAAAAGGGGAGCGTGGACTTTTTTTTAATAAATTAATATACAAACAAAGCCAAACAGACTCAGTTATTCTGGAACTCCTACATAAAATAAACTTTATCCTAATGTTGTCAGATGGGCATACATTTTTAATGAAGTCCAGCTGTTTGGGATTATTTCTCAGGAGAAATTCAGATGTTTGGTGATAGTTTTAGAGGTCTGTTAGAGAACAACAGTTAACAAACAGGACAAAAGAGACAAAACCTTTATGGAGAAGCATAAAGTAGGCTTGGGTCAATGAACATGATCCCGTGATTCAAAATTCAGGCCAACTGTTCAATCAATCATCCGAATATTGAAATAATATGGAAAAATTGCAAGTCTTCCAACACTCACCTAATCTGACATGCCAGGCAAGGAAAGCTTTCATCAGAGAAGGAGCAAAGAGGTCCATGGTAACTCTGGAAGCATTTTGGAGGACCACAGCTCAGGTAGGACAGTATGAGCTGTGATCTATTTATCACAAACTACACAAAATGGTCTTTATGAAACAAAAGCAAACAGAAAGCAATTGTGTAAAAAAAAGTCATAAGCAGTTGTGTTCATGCTTGAATAGCATTGTAGGCCACATCATCCTTCTTCCTGTAGATCAAGTTGGAATCTATGTAACTGACCTTGATTCTGTCTCTATGACTGGAGCGTTTAGACAAACACAAACATGGATTATCTAACATTAATATTAAGCTGTTTAATATTGTCTTGTTTTCTTATATTTTTACAATATTCAATCTACGTTTTTTCATTTTTAAAGAATAAATTATCAATGTAAAATAATTCTTACTAGGTTTTATAATTCTATATATTTCAAACTCAGTATAAAAAGAATAAAAATCAGATTAATATTAAAAAGTGTTATTTATCTTTATAACTACAATAAACATATTATAAATCTTAAACTGCATTTCAAGGAGAATCCTAAATCCAGCAAAAGATTGACTATTCAGTGTAGAGATTGACCGATACAAGCTTTTGAGACCAATTATTTCAGTCTGGGTGATCATTAATATGTGTTGCAGATATTTGGGGAGAATTTGAAGCCAGTCTTGTTTTTTCTTCCTCAGTTTGCATCAAAACAATTATACAAAATCAATAAATAAAACAAATTTCAACTGAAACAAAAAAAGAAGCATTTATTTTCAAACACAACAACTTTAATAATGGATAGCGAATGAAAAGAGTAACGACGCATGTGCTTAATGTGATCTCTAGGATCTCAAGTCATCTCTAAAATGTCACTTGATCAATATGAGTGAGCTGAATCAAGTATGGACTGAAACTATCTCACTCAGATCAAGCAAATGTAATACTGAAACAAAATATATCCATCACCAAGGTCTAATATTGTCCATCTGCGTAGGTGTCGGAATTTCCAGTTTATCCTTTCATATATATATCCTTGCAATATATTTCCTTTACCAATATTTCTCAGAGTGGGCATGGTGTGTTCAGTATATCTGTTTTCTGCCACCAACTGGGTTTTGGCAAAATATTAGATTTTAGTCCTAACTTACTGTAACACCTTCATTCACTCATTTGCTGTTTATCCTACCCTCTCAAACACTTATCTTGTTCCAAAACCTAAAGGCACTTTCATTTAGAAGACTTGCAATGGATATCTACAGTACAGAAGAGCCTCCCAAATGTAACATTGGTAAGGGGCACTGAATCTTTCCTCCGTGACATTTTTTTCAGGACTTGTCATGAGTCAAAATATCCAACTTATGCCCAGAGCATACCAACTTATGATGTTGTTTAACAACCCCATTTGTGCATTTGTTTGTTTAGTTGGGGTTACACTATTGAAGGTAAGGCTAGGTTTAGTTTTCTGCCAGGCAAATCAGATTTCTCCCTCCCCTCTGGCATACAACTGAGAAGAAGATTTGCTGGGGTTGCCAGCTGTTCACTGGTGACTCACCTTTGCTGAAAAAAGATGTGCAAAATATTTTTTTACTTTTTAGTTCTTGCTAAAATCTAGAATCCATGCTCTCAACCTGTGCATGAGTACAAAAAAACAAGGATGGTTATCCATTGCCTAAAAGTTACAATCACTTGAAAAGTACTGCCTTAATGATAACTTGCAAACATCTAGAACGTTTTGAAATACTTGTTATTTTATTGGAAAAAAAATACTAACAATAAACAAGAACACCAATTACAAAGATTGAATTCCATTTGGGTAGTCATTTAAGGTACTTACCTAGGACTGGGTCTGTCCCAACTACCCAGTTCTAGGTTAGTGATAGATGATGAGTTTCAGCAACAGTAATGTATAAACCTCTCTCAGCTGGATTGAGATTAAGCATCTTATTCTTGATTAATACTTGCAGGAATGGGTACAATCTAAGAATTTCACAGGGTGGGGTGATGCGCTCGCCAACAATGATACAATCATGCCATCCCAGTTCCTGCACATGGGTTCCACATGCTTTTACTGCACCTCTAAATGACATACACGCATTTTCACACACAAAAATATCACTTCTTTCAGAATGGAAGGGAGAGACAACAGAAAAAAAAAACAAAAAAAAAAACAAAAGAGGAAATTGTATTCATACAGCTCACAATCCGCCTTTATGTGTCTAATGTTGGTTTCAAGTTTTGTAAGATCTTTTAATAAACTGGTAATTTTACCAACAATTTCTTGGGACAAATAAAAAACACTATGCTACAGTTTAGCATGCAATCTGTGTACATCCATCCATCCATCCATCTTCTCCCGCTTCATCCATCAGGGTTGCAGTTGGGCCGGTGGCTATCTCCGGCAGACTATGGGCGTAAGGCGGGGTGCACCCAGGACAGGACGCCAGTCTGTCGAGGGCAACTCAAAGACACACAAGGACGAACAACCACACACACACACACTCACACCTAGGGACAATTGAGAGAAGCCACTTAACCTAACAGTCATGTTTTTGGACTGTGGTAGGAAGCCGGAGTATGTCAGGGTGGTACGGCCATAAGCCACTCTGTATACATCTTTAGCAAAACTTAAAAGTGAAAAAAGTACACATCTGTACACTAGTAGCTGTTTAAAAGTCTACCTGTTTCCATGATGGGTCCTTGACTAGGTCCTTTGTTGGTAACTGCCAGGTCAGTGAGGAGTAATGTAATGTCCAGCAATGACATTGTAAGGGAGGCCTGTTAGAATAATGTAATAATTGTAGTGTTTTTATCTAATGTTTGCTTAGATGATAGTGATGATAGTTTGCTTTAGAAATGATAGTGGTGTGTTTTTATTTTAACTTGTAGTACTAAATATACTTTTTAGCATGCGTATATTCTTGAAGAAAGGAGACTTCAAATTCCTCTCGTCTGCCCCACCGTGAGCTGCGGGGTCATAGGTGTCGTGGATTTATGATATGACCACACTGAGATTTTGTTTGGACAATCACCAAACTAGGAGACTGAGGGGGGAGCAATGGCTCCAGGATCCGTATCGTGAGACATGTTTCCTGATATTAAGGGTTATTGATGACTGCCTGGTTTCTGAGAGTCCTGAGGATAGGGAGAGGGAGGACTTCTTGTGTGTGTACAGCTGGACTCTAAACAGAGGAGGATTGTTCATTTGAATGTATGCTTGTACATCTGTGTTGTTGAACCCCCATCAGTAGAAATATTGTATTAGGTTACACCCCTTTTCTTTGAATGAATAAAACTGTGAACTGAGGGAATACCAACCCAGAACTCACAGAGGCAAGGGTCTGTGGTCCTCTGCCTGCAGGTAAAGATAATCTTACACTTTGGTGTCTTCTTTCGATTCTTAAGTGAAACAAACCTAACAAGGCCCCACTCCTAAGCTGCCAGAGTGTATGTTTGACATACCCTGTATTTCAATAAATGGGTGGTGTTACAGTAAATATCAATACTCCCAGCAGAAAGAGTGTGGCCACTCCAGGGACTGGAATTTAGAGGGAAATTGGCAGGAAACCAAAGGCCAGTCAGCTGGCTTTCGGCCTGACCTGGAACTTTTAAACCACTACTACTGTAAAGATAAAGTAACTAGAAATATCCATAAAGAAATTAATGTACAATGAATCATCAAATTTTATGCTCAATTCATTAGGTGTATGATCAATCATGAGTTAGTGTTTTTTTGTGTGACTATAAACATTGTAAATAAATCAGACAGTTTTGTTGTGAGTAAAAAACGTTATCTAAATTTCTCACAGTAAATTATTACATAAAGCCGTAAGAGCTGTGCTGATCAGAACCAGTGAAGGTTTGATGATGTGACTCATAATCATTTGAATTATTTGTGAAGTCTCAGATTTTGGCCCTGCAGTAAATCTGTGGCCCAGATGTGGCTGCATGGACCAAAAAACTTAACTGCTGTTTTTTATTGGGGAAGCTCTTAACATTCTCGTTTGTTTCCTTTTTGTCACCTTGGAATATACAATTTAAAATTAAAAAGCTGTGACAACCATTTCCTGTTTTTATCACCCAGCTGCTGTTGTTTTAGATACATCTCTTATGTTTCTGTACTTGGGCTCCTGAAAATCTTTTCATATAAGAAGGTTGTTTAAAGATGACCTGCATTTACAGTCAGTATTGTATACTCACATTAGCGAGGTGTTCCTTGAACAATGTTAATCCTCGGCAAGCCATAAATACCTAGGTGAGGACATTCCCTGTGGATTATAAACTTCTCTCTCCGTCTCTTGTGCTCCCTCTCAAGCTGCTAAACTGCTTCTATCTGCAGTGTGCCTCTCTGATTTAGAGTGCAAAATTTAAAAGCCTAAGTCACATTCTAAAAACTTCTGATCCTTTTAGCATAATTCTCACAATATAAACAAAATAAATAAATAATAAAAAATTTTCTGTCATGTTTTGGTTTTGTAAGGGACTTAAATACATATGATTCTAGGGTGAAGTTTATTACTTAAAAACAAAAAGAATTTGAAATATTTAGGGACATGGTCAACCTGCACAAAGAACACATTCAGGAAAGCAGAGAAATGAAACAAAATTGGATGGCAGGTCAGTTGAAGGAGGGACACTATTTTGCCAGAAATAAGCTGGTGAAAGTATCTAAAAAAATAACTTTATAAGTTGTCAAAAGGTTTCTAACAGGCTTTGAAAGCAATTGGTTAAATAAAATAAGAAAAAAGTTCTATTTTAAATTTTCTATATAAATTGTCTTTAAGTAATGTTATTTTTAGCAATTCACATCTACCAAAGTATATTATTTCATTTTTATGTCATTATTTATTAGCAGTAAGAATAATATTTCCTTAAGTCTAAATTAAATATGTCCTCTGTTATAACGAAGCCTTGTTCCACAAACTAAAATTCATGAGAAAAAATCAGGCCAGCTGATAGTCTTGGATAGTCCATGGAGAAAAATATTTGGATATGGTCCCCTACCAATGACATTTATATTTCACTGAATCACCCCAAATCCCCCAAAATGTCATCTTAGGTTGAATCTTAGTCACGTTGTTTTGTTTCCTGATTTAGTCAGATCGTTTTGTTGTAGTTCTGTGTGAACAATAAAAAGAAAACCAGTCACTAGGTCTGTTAGTGACTTTAGGTGTTAAAAACGCAAACAGAATCCAATTAAAGAATGAGAAATATTTATCCAAGAGAATTAAATAATAGTAGGGAGAGGGTTCTTAGACTTCATACCTTTCATATTCAGAAAGTTATATCAATGAGCAGTAACACATTCACCTCAGAATGAGTGGCATGTGGATCTTTTTTATACAATACATGAAGAACTACTAAAATTATTTTTAGATTCCACATAAATAGGTTAATTAATTAATTAATTAATCAATAATGAATTAAGCTGTTTTGACATTAATCACTTTCAAAACAACCACTTTAATCCAACATTTCTAGGTTT
>JAUZNJ010117915.1:0-19411 GCA_034780135.1 Jordanella pulchra | reverse complement strand
GCTAACCGAACCCTCTGTTACAGAAGCTCTGAATTCTCCTTTTGGACCCGAACCGGAACCAGAACCAGAACCCGAACTTTGGACCTGTAGATTCTGTGTTTATTTCATAATAAACTGTTGAACTTTTTCCCTGAGTCCGTGTGGTGTTCTGCATGTGGGTTAGAGCTCTGAAACCCAACATGACAGTTTTAAAGTCATTGAATGCAAAATGCAGTTTTATTCTCGTTAAAACCATCAAGACCACTCAGGTCTTCTGGCTTAAGTCTATTCTGCATACCTAAAATCAGAACCAAGGAGTAAACTTCCAGAAAACCGTAAAAATGCTTAAACCTATTAACTTAAATCCAAATGAAAAACTTTTTAGAACTGCCTTTGACTGTGCTATCTTATTAAGTTTTCTGTCCAACTTGTTTTTGTTATCTGTCATTAAATCTTTTTTTTCTTACATAATCATCTTATAATTTAAAACATTCATATTTATTCTATTTAATTTAATTATTTAATTACCTTTATACCACCGCAATATACTGTTTCTTTTTTTCATATGTAAAACTTTGAATTATCTTGCTACTGAAATGTGCTACATGAGTAAATTTGCCTTACATTTGACTGTATTCAAGAATTTAGATGATTTCCTAGATTTTAACTGTTTAAATTAAAAGGGGCTCAATGATGGAGCCATGGATGCGAGAACTGCTACTGCAATCATCTGAAAATGGAAAACCTGGCAAGAAGGGAAAGTTACTAATACGCAAATTTTCAGTTAAGCTGACATGCTTGATAAACTGTTCGGATAACAGGAGAAGCTCCATAGATCCAACATTTAGGTGAGACTATTGACTGAATAAATATTCCTTAAAAAGAACCAAGAAAAAAACTATAAAGAGAAGTTTTTTTCCCATCTGCATATGAATTAGCAAACCTGTAAAATAAAACCAAATTTCAAATTCTTGCCCATTTCTGAAATACTATGTGACAGATATCGGATACGAATATAGAATAGAATATATCTGTTTGAGTAGATCACACCCAAATGTATTATTCATTGCTAAGGAAGACATTTTATTAAACAGATTTTTTTAATCTTTAATAATTTCATTTTCTTATTTTTATTTTTTGAAACAATTCAGCGTTTGCATATTAATCATCTGGGCTGTTTTGTGTCTCCTAAAATCCCATAAGGAATCATAGTGAGTTCCAATGATATCTAAAGAAAATGAATGCTGGGGAGATTTTCAGTTCTCATACTAATTGATATTTAGTTTTCCCTGTTAGTAAATCTTAATTGACTCAACCTTTTTTTCAATGGACAGAGATTTATCAAAACAAGTGACTGACTGAGCACAAAATGCTGGCACACAGTTTAGATTTCATTTGTAATATTGTTTATGTTTTTATTTTTCAGGGCCAGGCTGTGTTTCCTTTGTACAGAGCAGGTGTCTGTGTAGCAGAAAACTGCCGTTCGTGTCCCTCCACATACCGTACACTTCTTTCTCTGCGTACATTCATAAACAGCAACTCGTTGGGATCTGCTGGATTTTGGCTGCTGGGACCTGGAGCTACACTGGCGAGCTCCTACGGACCAACAAACACACGTCTTCGCTGTCACCTTGGTATTTGAAGAATATTGACTTTGTTGTAAAGATAAAATTAATGATTGTTAGGTATTTTTTAAAATAATTTTCTTCAAATTTGCATGAATCTGTCATCATCCCAGCCTGCACAAAGGTTGAGCTTCCTTTGCTAATCCAATTCTATAATTACATCAACATCACATGCGCTTTGTTACAAAACAATGCTTTCATGGTAGGAGGCACAATAAAATCACCAACGAGACTACTGTACTTAGGGTTATGTAATTTATTAGAAATACATTAGCAGGAGGTTAAGGTTAATTTCTCTGTTGTGCATCTTGTACTTTGGCCCATCTGACAATAATCCTTTCAGTTTTAAAAACAGATGGGACATTTCTGTGTATTGTTATATTGATAGCTGAACAACAACAACAAGTTCTCTTTCCCAGGTTTGCAGACGCCGCCGTTGTGTGAGCTGGTGGTGGGAGGCGAGCCTCAGTGTTGGTCAGAGGGGCACTGTCTCCTTCTGGATGATTCATTCCTTCACACCGTCTCTCACAAGGGTAGAGAGAGCCACACCAGTAAAAAATCCAGTTGCTTTAATCCCATGAAACCACAACTAAACAAGTCTTTCTGTGTCTTTAAAGGTCCCCCAGAATCTGGACCGAGAGTCATTTTGAGTGTGGACCTGTGGCATCCAAATGTGGCTGCAGCAGAGAGACAAGCTTTGGATTTCATGTTCACCCCTGACCTCTGAGTTTTCTCCTGCACTTCCTGTGAGCCCCTTGCAGGGATGCCTTAACTTAGCCCAACTCCTACTGGTTCAAACGTCTAATTCCAGTCAGTGAATCACTGTGCGAACCTTCAGTTAGCCATTAGCTAAGCATTCGAGCAGTGTTTAATGTTTGGTCTACATTAGTAATCACCAAAGTGGTGCAGTGCTTTTGCTGTTATGCTTAATGCATGACACCCCGGTTTAAGAATACGGTCTAACAACATGTGAAAGCACAAACATGAGAGCAGGGGTTAATTGCTGCTTTTACATCTTAATTCCGTTTGCTATGCTAATATATGCATGCAAAGCCTCAGACTTATTAACTGTTACTGACGTTATCTGAGTATTTGCATGTGCATGAGGAAGTTTTATATGTTTAAATCTAAAAATGGTTTATGGCTACAAACAATTCAACCAAAAAACTGTGAATACTTAATAAAAAATAACTTATAAAATAACTTCAATCAAAACATAACCAAATATATTGTTTTGTATTTTCTTTATAGAGGACCTTTGTTTGCCACAAACTTAATGGTCTCTTTGCAATTTCTTTTGCTAATTTGTTTTTGTTGATGTTTTTTCTTGAATAACAAAATAAATGAACTAGTGAATAACTCAACTGCATTTACCATAATTTTAAAAATAGAATTTAAACCATAGAGAAAAGAAGGAGAAAGAGAAAGTACAATTTAAACTTAGATGACAGAACCTTGAAACAATTTGAAAACACCCAGATAATGATGTCATCTGCTGCTGCAAGTGTACTTACAACATCTAACTGGAGACACACCTGTGAAAGTGTTTTATGGCAAAATACTTTAATTAAACTAGCAAAAATCTCTCTCCTTTATTGACATCAAGGGAAAATCAGAAGACATTAGGAGATATGTCAGTATAAAGTTGTGAAACACTTGTCTGGGTTATTAGTGCAAGAAAATTCGGATTTTCTTTCACAAATAGGATCTATTTGTGTGTATGAGTATAAACCAAATAGCAAAAGCAAAAAAACATTCATAAAGACGATGCTTTATGGAGTTAGAGATTCACAGTAAAGAAAATTTGCACCAGCACAGATTGAAAGTTTCACCCAGGAAGGTAAACTAAGAACACTAATTACAGCAAAACCCTCATAAAACCTAGTTAACGGTTTCAAATGCTCTCAGTGACAGATACCTACATTTTTGCTGTCTTCTTATGTGATATCTGTGAAAGTTCTCAGTCATTCAGATCATGGTCAAGCTTCAAAGGTTCAGTTTAGGCAAACTGGACGTGAAGTTTTCTAGAAGACATTTCACCTCTTCTAGAAAACATTCTTGTGTGATCTGTTGAAAGCAACAATGATTTTTGAAAAGAAAGGTGGTGGTACAACAGGTGGTACTCAGGGCGCTGATAATCCAAGAGACAGAAATTCTTAAAAGAAAAATCTCAATAGTTTTTTCGAGCACTGATACTCATGTCTGTTCTCCCTGTTTACACAGGGGTTTGCTCCAGGTAATCCAGTTCCCCAAGTCAGAAAACATGCATTTCAGATTAAACTACAGAACTGATGAATCTAAGCAGCCCTTAGGAGTGTATGAATGCATCATTCTCTGTGCTTGTTGGCCCAATGATTACCTGTTGACCAGGATCTGTCTCTTGCCCTCAGAACACTAGAGATAAGAACTACCCCCCCGTGACCTTAAACAGGATTAAGGGAAGAGAAAATGGATGGATGGAAGCAATGAGACACCATATTAAGGAAAATCAAACTGGTAATAATATTAGGAAACCCCAGAATGTCAAATATCTAATAAAAGACATACAATTTGTTTCGTTATATTACAAATGTTGTTTTTCTGATACATTTTTAAGACTGTCTTAAGTAAAAGCTTTGGCAGGTTGTACATATTTACTGGAAATATTGATCTGAATTAATAAAACACAATCATATTGAATATTTTTACCTATTTATCCCATTGGTGTCATTATATTTTTTTGTTGACAGTAGATGAGAATTAGTGTGGTGATTTTATCTTATCTGCCATCTGTTCATCTGAGGGTCCCATGTTGAGGATTATAGAACTGGAACTAATCCCCCCCCCAGAGAGACAGATTAGTCCCGAGATTGTTGACATGTGGTCGTATGTATGTTGCTTCATGATTTATAACTCATTTGCCTCTGTTCTCTACAGGGCAGAAGAGGAACAATGGGAAGTAAAAAAGTTTACAAGTCAATTATATATAAAAAAAACAATCCTATTTATTGTTGCAAAGTTTCAGACTTACGTGCAGGAAAGAAAATGTTTCTTTTCTGGTAGATTTCATGCAGAAATGTTTGTTGCATCCGTGTTTGACAAATTAATCTAAAGTTTAAACTAAATATTTTAATAATTGTAACATTTAATTAACAGAACTAATGCTTCATTATGTAATAGAATTGGTAAAAAATAAAGTGGTTTTGGGAGGAAGAAAAAAAAAAATCCACTATACCCACAGCAATCTGTCATTTAAATATGATACCAGACTAGTCATATTTGTTGAGCTCGGATTAACGTTCGGAGTATAAGCCTGTGATTTATTTAGATTAATGTTTAGCAGGAAATTTACATGTATGTATTAGTCGATGCATATTACTTATGAATCTCAGTAATCAGTTGTATGTCTGCCCTCTACACAGTGAGTATAAATACACTCACACACACACACACACACATATATATATATATATCTATATATATATATAGATATATATATATATATAGAGAGAGAGAGAGAGAGAGATAGCGAGACAGACATAAAACTTTTTTATTTGTGGTATCACAGCATTTACACAATGCTTTATTTTGATTCAATGTGATTCACATTTCAGCAGCACAGCTGTGCACTTTGTAGCACGGTTGTCTTGCAGCAAGAAGGTCCTGGCTTTGCATCTTCTCCCTGTTTATCCTTCCTCTAACAGTCCAAAAATATGACTATCGATTTAACTGGTTGCTTTTATTTGCCCTTAGATGTGAGAGTTTGTATATAGTTGTGTTTAATTTTGTTGCCCTGTGACAGACTGGTGAAATGTTCAAGGTGGACACTGCCTTTTGCCCATATACCGCTGGTGATAGGCACCATCCCACCGACACGTATGGATAAAATCCTTTCATAAACTTCTACTTTTTATCAAATAAAAAATATATATATAAATATCCAGTTGAAATACTAGAATTACACTTTTCATAAAGAATGTTACTCATTTGAAACATGTTTTAAAACAGAGACTTGAACAAAAGTCTTTACAGATCAATCAAAATAATAACTTCTGGATTTTAGTTTTATAACATTTATCTTAAACATAAAATAAACGTAGTGTTGAAATAAACAAGGAACACATTTTCAGAAACAATATAAAAATAACAGCCAATAAGCATCTGTTTGGTTTCCTAGCTCTACATATACTTGGAGGATCCATAACACAGATTCTTAGGGATGAAGAAAAGACAAGACTGTTTACTGTGAAGATTGTCCTCCAGGTGTCACCAAAGAGACAAAGAACTACCTTTCTGCTTCAATGTTACAGTGATGCTACGAAAGAAAGAAAAACTAGAAGCAGTTTCACAAAGATACCATGAATACAATGATGGAAGATGCTGCCCTTTATCAGAGAGCGGTTTCTGCTGGAAACAGTCTGTTCATTGTTATATAAATATAAGCTGCCTGTGACTAACCCAGAATACTAGCTAATGATTTCCACTACCTGCTGTTCAGATCTGTAAAGTATCAGAAACTCTAAATATGTGATACAAAACAGTTGTTTAATGAACGTCTTGCAATTGTCACATTACAAAACAATGTTTGTCAAGCTAATTTATAAGTTATTATCCACACATCACGAAACAAATATTGTATCATTCATATAAACTTTATATCCAACAGTAAATTGAAAAGCAATTAAAATCTCTGCAGAAAATCTATGATGACGACAAACATAAGTCACAGAACTACTAAAACATGCACTCCATCATGGCACATTTATTCATCCATATTCATCCCCTCTTCCTTTAGGAGAATTGCATGGAAAGGGATTTTCATATCACTAACTGCATATAGCTTTATACCATTATCTTATCAAAAAACTTATTTTATTAAAGTACATTTACACTGACCTTGCTCAAAACTAATAACAAAATGAACTATGACTCAAATATCTTGTTTAATTTTTTATTCAAAGCTCAAGGTTCAACCCAAAGATCCCATTTACTGGTCAAACAACAGTTTCTTTAGCACAGTTGGTACCTTTTCTTGAACTACTGCTGGCATACTAATTTACTTTCTTACTATTATACTAATAAATTAATATATGTTGTTTTGTGGCAGGGATAATTGAAAGGCTTTTTTAACAAGTGACACAAACTGATGATCTTAATGAAGGCTTCCAAAAAACATAAGGTGGAAATCTAACAGAGTTGACAAAAATATGGAATCATACGTCAGAAGACTTTATTTCTTTCTTGTTTTTATTAACTGCTACAGGACGTTAATACTCATCTTTTTTCACAAAAAAACCAACTAACTAACTAATAACTTCTTTGTTATAAAATAAATTTTCATAATATTAGCGTAACTAGTTACATTATTTACAAAACAGGTTTTGTCAGAAAAGAATTTAAAGCAATATGGATCCTCTTCTGCCTTCTTTTAGTTGTTCTCATGTCTTTGACATCATTATCACAAACTCTGGGGAGAAAATCAGCAAAAGATTATTTATTTAAATGACCACAGAGACATAAAGTAGGTCCTTCAGTTTGAAAAATGAGAATTAGGAACGATTTTAGAATTTAATGTTTACCTGTGAAACAAACACCGACAACATTTATATTTATGATCAATTTCTTAGTATTTAACATGCTCAGGAAACCAAACAAAAAGAAAAATATAACATAGCTCAGCTCAAGTCAAGACATCATAACTCAAAGCTGATTTACGTCAAGTAGGTTAAAACAACTCTGGCTCAATTTAAGTAAAGTTTAAGGGAACTTAACTCAGCTTAACCTAATGCAGAAAAAATCGAATCAATTCACATGTACTAAATCCATTTGATTTTAAATCCATCATAATTTTATTGTAGTACTAGATGACAACAAAGATTTTTTTCTAAGATTAAGCCACATCAGTTTAAGTCACATGAATGTAGCTAAAATGTTAGCTTAAGTAAACTCAATTCAAGTCAACACATACAAATTCAAATCTCTCAGTTTAGATAAGCTAGTGTGAATTTAGATCAAGCCCACAAAAACCAACTTAATGTTCTTGCAGAGAAAAATCAGGTCCTCAAATTAATTCAATGAAATTAATATTAATTCTATTTAATACTTTTATTCCATTAGGAAAGAAATAAAGAAAACTTCAGACATTTGGTGAAAAGTTGAACAAGTTCAGCTGAAATATGATTCTACTTTATTAGGTATAATATTATCACTCCATTCATTTGAATTTAGCTTGTTCCTTTTTTTATTACAGAGAAGTTAGATTTAGCCTAACAGAAATGAACGCAGTTTGACAAAAGGAAGAGTTTTCTAGCCAACAGATTGCTGTGTATTATTAAAAGGAAGTTAATTATAATCCCACATTACATAACAAATGATGCTACATTGTAGCATTTTGAAAAACATTAATTATGCAATTTCAAAAAACAATTCTCCAACTTAACATCTGACCCCAGATAGTTACATAAGGAGGACATTATACTGTGTCTGTGTGACTGTGTTTTTGTCACTTACCCTCAAAGTCAACTTTTCCATCTCCATTGTTGTCTACTTCTTTGACCACTTCTTCTATTTCTTTCTTACTTGTCTGTTCACCTAACAGCTTTATCATAGCAAGTCTCAGCTCTTCTGATGAGATAGATCCATCTCCATCAATATCAAACTACAAAAGAAAAAAATAATATACTGAATCATTTTATCAGCGAGGAGGCGCATATTAAAGGCAAACAGAAAAAGGAAATACTGTTAGCTCACCTCTTTAAAAGCATCTTTCAGTTCTTTCAACCCAATCATCCCAGCAGTTTCATTCAGAAGCTTGGGGGTCATCAGCTCCACAAAATCTTCAAAGTCCACCCGTCCCCCCACTTTGCCAACAAGATAGTAAAATAAAAAAAAAACTATTAAGTTTATTCACAACTAGTTTCACAGTGAAAGATGTCTGTAAAAGAGTAAAGAGTTTTAACTGTGGAGAATTCCCTAAGAAAAATAAGGAAATGGTACAAGTGACAGTGTTGTTTTTTTGTTGTTTTTCATCTGGTCTAAAAGAAGTTTCTACTAATCAAATCTATTCTTTTCAACTTGAGATGAATTTTATTATTCATCCTTTTATTTTTGATTATCATTGGCCCTGTTTAATAACCAGCACTCACGGTTCATGTTAATGTTTTGGCTCAGTTCAATCAGCTCCATCTCAGTTGGCATGTAGCCCATGGTTCTCATGAGATTCCCCAAGTCCTTGCAGGTAATGAAGCCATCCTTATCTTTATCAAACTCTATAAAAGCTTCACGTAGCTCTACAGGTCACACACAAACAGAGATTTATCAAACTTTAAAGCATAAAAATGTTTCATTTTTTCTCAATAAATGCATCTTAAAAAATAATATTACCTTCAAGCTCATCCTTCGTAAGAGCTCTTGTCTGTTGAGTAAATAAAGATTTGTATCAGAGACAAACATTCATTTAAATAAAAAATGCATACTGCAAATCCTTATAGTGTTTTGTTATTTTTTTTTTTGTTTGTTTTTGTATCATGTCCTTTCTCCCTAAGTTCACTTTTTACTTTGTTTTGTTGTTTAGATGATGAACGATGGAAATTCAAACCCGGCATTTAAAGTTGATTTTGATTCTTATTCTGATTCTCAGACCAAATGACACAATTCACAGTTAAACTAAAACATTATATATTTTTTAGAACGCTTTACATTTTTTTAGGTCTTGCTAAATTTCTAGGCGTCATAATATATAAAAAAGCTGATCATCAGTGACTGTTGCAGAAGAAGAGTATAAAAAATAATCAAAAGGTTTCAAGTAATCTCATCTTTTAAACAGCAGGCAGTTGAGTAACCGTAACTTAACATAACTTACAAAAAGTCTGTTTTTCTGCTCTTACCCTGTAGAGGAATTCTGCATTTGTAAATCAAATGTCACAAATTACACAAATAATAAGCCAGTGAATAAAACTGAATCTGCTTAAATCCTTTGCACTGATATTCTTTAAATTTTAGAATATGCATTTTATCATCTATCATTTACTATTAAATCATTAGATCTCAAACTTACTTTTCTCTTATTTCCTCCTCCCCTGAGGAAGATGCAGGGCTGCTTAACACTCATGATGAGATGCTTATTCTAAATCCTCTTGTAATGTATATAGCTCGGTAAAAAAAATAAAAGAATGAAAGAAACAAATTTCCTGCATTACATTCCACCAGCTTACATCCACAGGTATCTTTGTTGAGGATCTTTTCAGAGCCTGAACTCAGCAGTTGTAACTGGTCTCTGCAGCGAAATGCAGTGACGTCTCGTGTGGATTATCTGTTCAGCTTTTGTCCAGAGAGAAAGCATAGGCTTAATGGGGACCATAGTTTCACATAGTCAAGGGTAGTGGCTGGGGCTGGTGCCTATCTCCAGCAGTTATTTGGCTCAAGACGTTGGACAAATTGCCAGAACTACACAGAATCACATAGAACATACAACCACGCCATTGCATGATCATATTCAGTGAATTTTAAAGTAACCAAATAGCCTAACAGTCCAAAACAGGTTTTGTCAGAAAAGAATTTAAAGCAATATGGATCCTCTTCTGCCTTCTTTTAGTTGTTCTCATGTCTTTGACATCATTATCACAAACTCTGGGGAGAAAATCAGCAAAAGATTATTTATTTAAATGACCACAGAGACATAAAGTAGGTCCTTCAGTTTGAAAAATGAGAATTAGGAACGATTTTAGAATTTAATGTTTACCTGTGAAACAAACACCGACAACATTTATATTTATGATCAATGAATTTAATTCATTTGATAAGTCCTGTTTAGGACAGTGAATTTTAAAGTAACCAAATAGCCTAACAGTCCCGTTTTGAAAGCATACAAAGAAGCTAAAATACCTAAACCTAAGTATGTATCAATAGGGAGAACATGCAAACTTCTTGTACAGTAGGACCGATCCAAGCTGGAATTCTAGCCCAGAACCTTTTTGCTGCAAGACACTAGTGCCACTAACTGCACCATGTTGCAGTCAAAAAACAGAAATTATAAAGCCATCAATTGTCTTCTGTGTTTTCTAACATTACTCTAATCTGCTAATATCTAATATATACCTAAATATTAACGGAAAGATGGTAATCACAATAGTCAAAATAGTCTGTTTTTCTTGTATACAATACAAAAGACTGTTAATGATAATGCTATTTATAAGTAATTACAGCCAAGTAGTAAAATACTAAAACATTTTTTTCTTCAGTCTATTCAATTTACAGTTATCTTAAAAAATGCTAACTAACAATTATTTTTATTTCAAATTCAATATGAGTCATAAATTTAAGTTTCTCGCAGAATAGAACCCTGTGGAGAAATGTCACCCGAAACATAACACAGACAATCTTTGCAATCATTTCCTTCAATCATATCTGTAGTGCTTTTATATAAACTGTTTAGTAGCAAATAAAAGTATTTTACGGCTGCAGGGGTCAGTAACCCAGATGCTGAAGAAAATGGCTAAAGATTTTATTTTTTCATCTTCAGTCATATATCACAGATACTCCATCCTCAGTAAAGCCCCATTGTATATCCAGTCAAAATAAGAAAATACATCTCCCCACCTGAATAGAAATGTTATTTTAGTTAAAGGCATGCATTCAAATCCTAATTCTAACCACAAAAATTTGTATTTTAAGTATAAAATTCTCTGTGCTACATAGTTCAAATGTAGGTGTTGTAGAGGAAATGATAACAGGCAAAAATTAACTGACAATGGAAGAAAAGATAGAAAAATATAAACAGGACTTATCAAATGAATTAAAGCTTTGTTGTCTTAATATTGTGATCCGGTGTTTCATGCAAGTTTTTCAAGGATGACTATTATAGTTTCTACACCAAGCTTGTTTTTTGTGAACTGTTTTGACTACAAACATGTTTTTATAATTCAATCTGACCAGACCAGACTTATTTAATAGCGAGTTGATCGCAGGAGGGAGTGGAGAGAGTCATTTAATAGAGCATCAGATCTTCGAGGGGTGGTATTAGCTCGGGTTGAGCGTCGGCAGTCGGGCAGAAACGGTGAAAAACCTGAAATTTAAACGAGACAGAGCGTCGGCAATAGCATTGCAATGACCGGGAACTTGCTGAGCTGAGATGATGAAATTGTTATTGACGGCTTGCCACGTGATGCGGCGAATGAAAGGCATGATGGGGATAACGGATGAGCGACCTTTATTAATGGCTTGGACCATGGCGATGTTATCGCAGCGCGCTGATATACTCATTCTGCTCCAATGACGGCCCCAGAGGCAGAACGCTAAAGCAATAGGAACTACTTCATAGAATGCCGAGGATTTGGACTGAGGAAAAGAGGATGACGACTTTCCAGCAAACCATTTACCTTTAAAAAAGCCCCCAAAACCAGAGGACGGGGCAGCATCTGTGAAGAACTGGAGCGAGTTGCCCGAGAGAATGACGTCATTTTAGAAAAAGGTGATGTCGTTCCAGTTTGACAGCAATTTCGACCAGAACGCAAGGTCTGAGCGGCAGGCTTTGTCCAGGATAACGTTGTCTAAGAGATAGGGGACTGAGTTTGCCAGATCGAGCAGGCGAGAGATGAAGGATCTGCCCTGGGGAATGATCCCCATGGCGAAGTTGAGATGGCCCAGGAGCGAGAGGAGCTGATGTTTTGAGACTACCGATTCTGACGTGAAAGCACGAGAAACTTCACGGATTCGGGACAACTTGTTTGCCAGCAGTGAGGCGACCATCGAGGTTGAATCGAGTTTGATCCCTAAGAATTCGAGAGCTGTAGCTGGACCGAGAGTTTTTTCTTCAGACAGCGGCATGCCCACCTGAAGGAAAAGCTGACGGAGTTTCGTTAGAGATGAGCTGGGCGAGGGAGGGGGGAGATCAACGAGGAGAAAATCATCAAGCAGATGAAGGACCGTGGGTAGCTTGACTACTTTGAGGAGTATCCAGCACAATGCCTCGGAAAGTTTGTCAAACAAGCTGGGACTGCTCCTACAGCCGAAAGTAAGTCTAACAGAGCAATACAGTGAACTGTGCCGTTTAGCTCCCAGCAGGTGCCAGTCGGACAAATGGACTTTATTACTTTAAATGCGTTGGTGATGTCGGCCTTGGCAAGCCAAGCACCTCGCCCTGCTGCTTTGATGAGAGAAATAGCGTGGTCGACTGAGGCGTAGCAGAGGGAGAAAAGGTCTTTTGGAATGAGGCTGTTAATGCTGGGACATGAACCGCCGTGGGGCGCGAAAAAATTGAGAATGAGACGTTTTTTACCCGAGTACTTGCAGGTAGCTATCCCGAGCGGGTTAATGCGGAACGAGGAGAATGGAGGGGAACGGAATGGCCCGATTACGTAGCCCTTAGAGACTTCTCGAGAGAGAAGACGGGTCACAACGTCCGGTTCGTTAAGGGCGGACCTGAGGTTTAGGCAGACAAAAGTGTAAGTGGGGTAGGACTGAACACCAACGTGGAACCTTTGAGAGAGACCATTAAGCAAAGAGTTGAAGAAAGTGGGATCGGGGTGAGTTCGAAGGAGGGGGGCCAGATTGTGAATAATGACAGGTGTAGAAAGTGCCCTAGAAATCAAGGTTTGGAACTCTGGAGCGTCCGGCCAGAAGGCTGACGCCAGGGACAGGTACATTTAGGATGAGCCTCTTTACTGGCTGCACACATGAAGGAGGAGACAATTAGCAGAAACGCAGATGCCTTCATTGAAATTTTTACAGATTGGCTGATTGTTAAACACCTCAATGTTTCCACCCCTGCGATTGACCGTCGGGCCGGCTCGGCGGAACCTAGCTGGCGAACGTGGGGTAGGGGCAGGAGGGGCGAACGGGAGTGTGGGACAGAGGGTGCTCTGGTGGCCGACTGCGGAGCAGGTAAGACACGTGGAAGCTTGCGTGATTATGATTAGGAGTTCGGTATCTATAGCTGGTTGAACCAGGTGAGTCCAATCTCTGCAGTTTAATTTGCTGTGTTGATTGGACTCACCTGGTTCAGTGGCTGGGCAGAACAAATACATGCCATGGACATGACTTTTTGACTCCACATCTCCCACCTCTGTGTCTCCCAGTCTGAATTTTCGTTTAAGCTCCATGACCTGGAAATCACACCTGTCTTTTGGAAGGCATTAAAGATATCCATAACTCCTTAGAGAAAAAAATATCAAAAGTAATAATGTAGGAAGAGCATATAAATAGCAGGAGAAGACCCTATTTTTTCTAATTAAATGTGTCTCTTCCAGTAACAACACCAGTGGTTTTTCTTGGTGCACAGAAGAGAGGTGATGGAAGGTTACTGGCAATGTTAGATTTTGATGGCAAAATATTTGACCATACATTATCATGCCACAGTAAAAAGAAAGTAAAAGGTGAACATACAAAAACAAAATAAAGTAAAACAATAAGCGGCAAGTTTGTGCTGACAACAAATAAACCTTTGTTCCACTGTTTACTGCTTCCATTGTTTTGAATTCCAGCAGAACAAAAAGTTTGTGTCTAATGCAACTTTTAATCAGTTTAGACACTATGGAACAGCTAAAACAGTGAGATTGATAAATAATAACCCAACTATATGAGGTTAGTATCTGAGTGAAGATGATAACTCATCCAACTAAATGCCCTATGCAGCAGGGAGAAGTATGATTTGCGTCATTAATCTGTTTACATCCCATCCTCTTCAGCCTACACAGTGCTCACACTGCTTCAGTATAGATGTTTCCTAAAAACTCCATCTTTAACAAACAGAAAAAAACCTCTCTGGGGAGATAAGAATACTGTGTAATGAAATCAACATTTCCATTTAGATATTTTTGGCTGTCATCAACAGCTGGAGGATTGTTGGACAAGTTCTTTTTTTATTTAACTCTCCTCCTTGAATGGCTAAAACGTACTAATCTAGCTCAGTCAGGTTTAATGGCAGGCTGTTGTGCTCTAGTTTTCTTGACTAAACCAGATTAAAGTGCTTAACTGTAAAATGTCCAGTTATTGTTGGTATGTTTGATGGATGCAGCTGTGCCAACTGCTGATTTTCTTCATAGAGCAATTATCTATATGTTTTTTAAGAAGTAGTTTTTTAAATCTTTTTAATGTTTGATTACACAAAAGCATTTAACATGAAAAAATAAGCATACCAACCCCTCTTTTGCATTTGCTCTTTAATTTTGCTATGTAAAGTTAGTATTTAAATACTTTTCTTTGTAAATAATTCATATATGTAAGTAATTTAGAGACACATCTCATAGTTAAAGCCATAGAAGCAGGACTTTTTTAACCATCAGACTATTGCAGCAGAACAATTGGGACTGGGTTTAGTTTTAAAACTCTAAACAGGATCAAAGGGTTTGAATTCATTCAGGATGACAAATCTAAAAAACCTGGAGCTTATTGGTTCTAGTTACTATTCAGGATGAGAAACCCATTTAATTTGTTTGCTGGATGTTCTTTGGCAAATATATGTTTTTGTCATTTTTGTCTTTATCCAAAATCCTCTACTTATAGGAGTCTGGAGTCAAATCAAAATGAAGCAGTCATCTTCTGTAGTAAAAAAGCCTGGATAAACAATAAAGATATCCTTTATTGTCAATGGATTTGATATAGACAAAGAATATATTCACTGGACACGATTAGGAATGCTCTTGAATGGATTGGTTGACATTCAGGGTCATGGAAGAATTATTGATCGTCTTTTGCAAGAAATTTTCATTTTTCATATAATGTGTCCAGTAGCAATGTGCACCTCACCATCAGGGATCTGACAGAGGGAGATTCTGCTCTTTACTTCTGTGCATATACAGCACAGAGACTAAAAACACCACACCACTGTTAAAACTTCCCAGAAAACAACAAACAATTGAATCATTGCATAGACAGCATCATAACAGAGATAATATCATACATTCCATAAGAAAAAGGCATCAACTCAACATTAAGAGATCAAAGTATGACATTTTTTTTCTTTAATTTGAAGAGACCCTGAAAATAAAAATAAAATTCAGTTTTTCCAAAAAAGATTAGATGATAATAATTTTAATGCCCCCCTCTCACTGGCAAAAAATGTCATGTTGGGTTTAATATGCTTAGCCCACATGCAGAACACCACGACAGGAGAGAGTAATCAGATAAAGAGATTTATTATTTTAACAAAGAACAGATTGAGCTGCAACGGAACTGGGTTCAAGGGAGCTGGTGGAAGCAGGAAGCAGCAGTCGGGTTAGGTGATGGATCTGATTCTTGGAGGGTTACTGAGGTAGTCCGAGGAATGAGTCTCTTTTGTGGTCCAGAAGCTATGGAGGAGTGAGGCGGGCTACGGACAGGTCGGCTCAGGTTCGATGGAGACACAGAGGAGTGGTTAGGCTGCCAGTCGTGGGAACCAGGAGATACTAGAAAGCAACAGAGAAGATGGGTCTTGGAGCTTGGGCAACTAGTGGGTAAAATCCATGGCGTCACGAGGAGGAACTCAGGAAACTGAAAGACAGCCAGGGTCTGACTGGTGGATCCAGGAAATCCAAAGGATCACCTAAAGGCAACAGGGAAGCAGAGACTTTTGTTGCTAGAGAGCTCGGGGCAACTGATTTTAGCAGTTTTTTTGGCCAGTGGAAAAGGGGTAAGAGTCTTTGTGGCCCAGATCTGAACTGTTGGCAGTTGGTTATCCCCTATGTTATTTGCCTACAAAGTCTACCAGTGTTGTTTTGGAAAATTTCTATATTTCACCTTCTGCTGATTCCTTTAAAGGAGGCAATCTGTATTACACAGAATTGTGAGATGATGGTCAGAAGAAACCCTGTAAGGTTGTTAAAGCTATGGTTGGTAATGTTGGAGATTCTGCATTGTGAAAGACCTTCTGCTTTGTTTTTGTACCAAAGAAAACTCAGCCAACAGTCCTCAATGAATTTAGACCTGTTAGCCTGACATCCCACATCATTCCTACAGAGACCTTAGACAGCACTGTGCATTTAACACTATTCAGCCCTACTTACCTTGTCAGAAATTCCGGAAGACTCAGGTGGAGGAATCAACAACTGCCCGGACCAAGGACTAGCTGTCAAACAGACCACAGCTTGTGAAACTGAATGGTCAGGTGTCTAACCAGGTCGTCATATCACAGGAGAACCATAGAAGACAGTGCTCTCACCATTTCTATTTACTCTCTAGACCTCAGACCTCCAATACAAAATAAAGTCGTGTCATCCACAGAAATACTCAAATGACTCTGCAATGATTTGGTACATCAGAAATGGACAAGAAGCTAAGAACTGAGAGCCGGT
The DNA here is from genome assembly GCA_034780135.1 of Jordanella pulchra. Taxonomy (NCBI): domain Eukaryota; kingdom Metazoa; phylum Chordata; class Actinopteri; order Cyprinodontiformes; family Cyprinodontidae; genus Jordanella; species Jordanella pulchra. The sequence continues at coordinate 2,562 of JAUZNJ010117915.1, read as the reverse complement.
GAACTGCTTTGTGGCATGGTGTGAAAACAATGATCTGATCCTAATTGTGGACAAAACAAATGTTTGTAGATTTCAGAGGAATAAGAAACATGTGGAATACAATTACCATCATGGAAAAAGTGGAGGTGGGGGAGGAGTAAAAATATTTGGTTTTCACTTGGACAAGAGACTATACAGGACATGTAACTGTGTAGCCATCTAAAAGAAGAGAAAATTCAGACTGTTCTTCAGGGAGCCTATGTCCTTCAATCTTTGCAGCAATATGCTGCATATCTTTTTAGGTACATTCACACTGAACGCACATTTTTCAGCTGGAGTGAAGGATTTTCCTGTGATCCCTATGTGGAGAGTATATCTGGAGCCTTGCAATGGAAAGCAGAGCGAGGCAAAGGTGGCAAATTTAACGAGGCGAATGGTGTGGTTTGGGCAAATTTGTTGAAATAATATTGCTTTCTCACCCATAGTGTAGGCGAAGCAAAATGCTCAGGAGCTGAAAAATCTGAACTTTTGCATAGAGCTATAACAAAAAATTCAATTGGGGACTAAATGCAGCTGGGGCTTAGGAGGTAGGGAAGGCACTTTTTTAAAATTCAAAATGTAAGATACAGAAAACTTAATTGATCTGTCTGTCTGTCCACAAACCTTTTCTGATGTACTGCTATCCTCACTCCACTTCCCACAGTTAGCAGTTCTAAAGGCTAGCCCTAGCCAGGTGCCGCCTCTCCCCACTCTCTCTCTCTTGCAGACATCTTTGATGTACCGTTGTCCCCATCTGGCGAGCCGCAGCATGTCCTCCACCTCTGTATGTCAAACTTATCCAATCTCTCTTCTGTTCTCCTTAGATTCTCCACAGTTAGTCTCTACAGCTAGCTCCGGCCAGCCACAGTCTCTCCCAAGTCTGGTGCTATTTTTCTGGCACACTTCTCCAATCTTCCTCTGTCCTTCTTCATTCTCTTCCTAATCTAGTACCTGCAAGCTGTCACCTCTTCCATGGTCGGGTGCACTGTTTGCCCTGCAGACGTCATTCTTGCTGCTTCTCACACTGATTTCCCGCTGCCCCTGTCTAAGCTCCAGAATGCCATTTAACTTTACCTCTCTTGTCTGTGTTACTCTTCGATCAACACTGGATAGCAGGGCCCTGAATTGGATAACAGATAGGCAGAAGTACAACTAAAAGTGACCATCATTTGCTGTAGGTTCTGGAGGAGGTGGTGGTATTCTCCATACTGGTTTCGTCACTGGGAATCTGGTAAACCCAGGGATTCCAACAACTTTCTTTGGATTAAAAAAAGTACCGTGGATTGCTCAATGTCTGAATATTGAGGTGAACTCAACAACTCATCAACCAGTAGACTCAATGACAAAGGGGGCGTTTTTTTTTTTTTTTCAGTGTCCTGTCTGGTGATGTGGCAATAAGAATAATTTTCTTGATGCCAAACAGAGCCCAACAGATTTTGCTTTCACAAGTGGAGCGGTAGGGCTATCGCCATAGTGTTCTGCTTGTTTTATGCATATTAACTGCTTTATTATAATTATACAGGGTGATTTGAAGATTATATAAAAGTAGAACAGGAAAGATAGAACAAAAAAAAAAGGAGAAAACATGAAAGAAACAGGGGATAAAAGGGAGACAATGATAAAAACAACTTCTGTCTGCTTCACCACCTGCAAAGAGATGCAAAAAGAACAGCACAATCAACTTATATGGTACGAGACATACAACAAGTAACACCCAGATACTATCACCGAAGAGTAAGTAGCATTATTTAATCTGACATGTATTCTGTGTTGCCTGAAGATAACATTACAGCTTTCTGTATGAAAGTCAATTCCTAAGTGCCTGGAACCAAGTACCTATAGTTGTTTGTGAAAAGGGCAATTGTGCATGTAAAGTTTATCCAAAGAAAAAAAAGGCTTAATAGTGGTTGTGGAGAGCCGAAAACGCGCCCCGCGAGAGCGCAGAATCCAGTGCCAGGAGACCCAGAGCCCCAGACGCCCAAAGGGACCCCCAGAGCGAAGGCACCAAGGAGGGGCCAACCCATGAAATTCGACCCCAACAAGGAAGGACGAGAGACAGCCCCGAGGAAGTCCCCCAGCCACCGCAATGCCGGAGCTCCAGGGAGCCGCGGGGACGAGACCACGGGCTCCGCCAGCAGCCAGCTGCCCCGAAGTGAATCCGGCCATGGGCCCTAGGGAACCGAGGCCCAAAGGGCGCACCACCCCCTGGCGGGAACCCCAGTCGGGCCCTGCAGGGAAGCTGCCAGAGACAGGCCGGTAGCCACCCGGGCATCCACCCCCAAACCCCGAGCTCCACCAGTGCGCCAGCGAGCCCATGCGCCAGCCAAAGAAAGGAGAGCAGGATGGGGGAATGGGCTCCGCTCTTGGAGGAGACTTGCGATGTGCCTGGGAGAGGGAGCAGTTCAGACCCCAACCTGAGGAAAAAAATAAATAATAAAGTCTCAATCACACTTCCCACCCCAGTGCCCTGTTGAGGAAAAATGGTTATTTTTAGTGTTTAATACAGTTAATCTTACTGCATATGTAAAAGGGATATTGAACATT